>JAMKPZ010002177.1:0-38020 GCA_024699675.1 Amphibolis antarctica
CCTAAAGTCCAGCATCACCTCCATCGGTCCCCTCGTCCTCCCCGCCTCCGAGCAGCTCCTCTTCCTCCTCACCCTCATCGGCAGGAAGATGCTGGGGAACAAGATGAAGTCCTACATCCCCGACTTCAAGAAGGCGTTCGAGCACTACTGCATCCACGCGGGGGGGCGGGCGGTGATCGACGAGCTGCAGAAGAGTCTGCAGCTGTCGGCGGAGCACGTGGAGGCGTCGAGGATGACGCTGCACAGGTTCGGGAACACCTCCAGCAGCTCGCTGTGGTACGAGCTGGCGTACGTGGAGGCGAAGGGGAGGATGAGGAGGGGGGACCGCGTGTGGCAGATCGCCTTCGGCAGCGGCTTCAAGTGCAACAGCGCCGTGTGGAGGTGCAACCGCACAATCGGAGCTCCGATCAAGCATCACCCGTGGACCGATTCCATTCACAGGTATCCCGTCCACATACCCGACATGGTCAAGCTCTGATGAACACCCCCGTCTCCCTCCTCCCGCCCCTGCTTCTTCTTCTTCGCTTCGTCCACAACACACACACACACACACACACATATATGTGTGTGCGTGTGTGCGCGCGCTTTGGTCTGCTGCTGCTTCTTGAATTGTGACTTGCCTGCATGTCTGTAATTGTACATGAGTGCTGCCCATCACCGTCATTGATTTCTACTTGATTCGATCAATAACAATAAGACCGTACGTTTAAGAAAAGGAATTCATGACCTCGCGCGATCATAGGCATCGTCAGATGAAGCATGGATTATTGCTTTCGAAGAGAATTTTCAGGTGTGTGTGCGCTCTTAGGAAAACCTTTTTTAAATGAATCGAATCATCGTATATATCATTCTTTTTGTGTGTGTTGTGTGGAAGAGAGTTTGATCGAGAAAGTTGTATATACGTACGTACGTACGTATATCGTTTAATTTCAACCAATTATTTACTCAACTATAAGATTGTACACCTCCATTTTTCATCAAATTTTAGATCTTGATATCCACATCTTTTTTATCAAATAAAAAACTAAAATTTTGGGTTTTTTTTTTTTAAAATAAACTAACCCAAGATAAGTTAGACAACTACTTCTGGCCTTTTGCCAAAAAAAAGAAAAGAAAAAGAAACTGAAACTTTCTTCTTTTTTAATGATAATTAGTAGTAATTGAAATAGCAAGTAGACGAGGGATGGAACTTAAAAATCCTAATTAATTAACAGAAGGCGGCTTTACCATCGCAAGTTGCAACCACCTCTCCTCTCACATGCAAGTCGTGAATTCGTGATTGTTCTTCCCCTCCAATCCAAATGGTGGGTATGGGCGCCTACAAGTATATTATATATATATATATATCAACCAAATATAGAGAATGGTTGTTCAATTCTGCGTGCTTGTCTGCTACTATAGCATGGAGGAGGAGGAGGAGGAGGAGGAGGAGGAGGAGGTGGTGGTGGTGGTGGTGAACGGTGGCGGCGGCAGCAGCAGCGGCGGCAGCGGCAGCGGCAGCGGCGGCAGCAGCAGCGGCAGCGGCAGCAGCGGCGGCGGCGGCGGCGGCAGCAGCGGCAGCAGCGGCGGCAGCAGCGGCGGCAGCAGCAGCATCAGCGTCGACGATGGGAGTAGGAGGACGCCGGTGCACAACCAGGTGAGGAGAATCATGCTAGAAGACGGAAACCACCTGAAGCGTCAACCACTGATGAGGTTGCTCAAGATGAAACAGATCTGCGGCGTTCCGAGGCAGATCTCCCCATCTCCGCTCGGGCAGGACGAGCGGGGCCCGGTCCCCGTCGACCACTTTTGCTAGCTAGCCACCGTGTTCTGAATCCTTCAGCAGGAAGAAGTACAACTTCTTCCTTTATTACTGCTATACCACAGCCACCCGCTCGTTGCTTCCTTATCAATTTCCACTTTTTCCATAATGCATAAATTATCAAATCTGGATTGAAAATAACCTGCAATTAATTAATCTATCAAAGTTCACAGACGTATTCAACCGAATCAACTCTCGGCATCCGAATCTGTTTGGAATGCTTCCTCGATCATCAAATATATCAAGCAGTAATCCTTGATTTCCCAATACCCGGCCTCATCAAACCATATAGCTAGGCATATATGCCCACATTTTTACGTGTTCTGATATTTGTGGGCAAGTGCTGAAGACGGAAGCCCCTGCCGGGAGAGCTAGAACAAGTCTCGCTAAATATCTATTTTCAGGGGTAAGAGATTTTTAAATCTAATTAATATCTTGCATAAAGTTCAATTTAGATCTACAAAATGAAAAAAAAGTAACGACCATACAGCCTATTTTAGTCAGCATTAATATATGTTATAAACAACATTAACTAAATATTGTGTAAAATGTTAAATCTGTCAAGAAATATTCCTTGGCACATCTTTACATTGTGGATAGTAAGTTTTAGAAATATATTATTGAAATTAAGAATCGTCGATAAATTATTAACATCAAAAAAGTTATCATGCAATTTTTTTTTACGTTTTTTAATAAATGGTGATGCCAAGAAGAGCACATTTATTCAAAGTCTCTCTGCCAAATTTAAAATCACGTTAGATGATAATCGCTACAAGAGCACGTTTATTTAAAGTTTATCATGTGGTCGTCCATCCTCATCATTTTTGGTGCTCCACTTCTGTCTGCATTGTCATAATAGTCCACGCAGATTTCCCTGAAGCGGATGGACCGGCAGATTCCTTCATTTAATGTGGTCCTTAAATTACTTGTGTGGGTTCTTCTAGTCATCTTCTACTCGTATAGGTTCTTGTACCTAAGCCGAGGGTTGTTCGCGAGCGGGGACCGCCGTGGACTTGGGAGAACATGGTGACGTTATGAATGACCATCGAAGATCTTGCCCTCCTTTCTGGAATGGGATTAAATGAATTGGGTCACAGGGTAAAGAACAACAGTGTGCTGTTGAGAGGAGAGTGGAGGGAAGAGGATCCCATAGATATCATAATAAAGGGCAGCATTCCTTCCGGATTCAAATGTAAGAGAGCGTAAAGATTAATGTAAAAAACAGTCACTGACGCGTGAAAGACTCGACAGAAGCAGAAATACGGTGGTAGGGTGGTGTGAAAAATTACGCAGTGCATTACTTCTAGCCGACATTGTTGTAGTAACTATCAAAATGATCTACCGTTCCCCTTAAAAACTGAAAACATATAACCATCAAGATTTGAATAAAACCACATGAACTGGATTGTCACGGGTTTTCAAGGATGAAGGACAACAATATGCATCATTAACATTCAACCTTTTGAAAGGCCACGCACAAATAAAGGAACGTTCAATAGCAGAGTACAGCCTTACGGCCTAAAATAAATTAGCACAAATCAGGCAGAAGGCAAGTATACGCACAAAGTTTTACAAATAAAACATATTGAAAATAAACACATTCTAGTGAGAACACAAAAAATTGTGAACAAAGGTAGGCACCAAAATCAAACTCCGTCCACCTAGAAACCGAAATAGTCTGACCTATGACTCATTTTAATAAAATACAATCTACCAGTTTTTGCCAGTCCGGCGATCAACTACACTGCAAAGAACAAAAGATGAAATCTCAGTAACATTCTAGATTTGGTTACTTCTTGAAGTGTAACGGTAAATCTCCAAAAATTGAATCAAATGGAAATAAATCAGCATGCATCATGTCTAGCATTTCTTAACGTGCATAACTAGAGGTGTGCATATTTAGTGTTTCCACTGCATTATTCTTAACGTTTATATGTGAACAATGGCACCGCATATATGATTTATTCCACAAGAAATTAGACAAAAATAACAATGTCTAACATTTTTTTCTCAAAAAAAAAACAATGGCTAACCTTTGGAAGAAGGCTCATCTTGAGGTTTCATTGCAGGGAAGAGAAGAACTTCCTGCACGTAAAGCATCAATTGAACGGTAAAAATCAGGTGCTGCAAAAAAATGAAATATAGGAAGAAGAATGCAAACCTTTATATTTTGAGAATCTGTAAATAACATAGTTAAGCGATCAATTCCCATTCCCCATCCACCAGTTGGGGGCAACCCATACTCAAGAGCAGTGCAGAATGTGTCATCCAAAGCCATAGCCTCATCATCACCAGATTGTCGATCCTAAAAAAGTAAACATAGAAAAGGATTCAGTCAAATGCATAATATATGGCAAGAAAACTGTGACTTCAGATGCAAAAAATGAAAGAGAAAGAAATCAAGGAGAATAGCTGTTCCATGAAGATTATTTGCACCAGTGAATAGAAGTCCACGGTACCTTTAATTGTTCAGCAAATCTTTGTCGCTGTACAACAGGATCATTTAATTCCGTGTAAGCATTGCACACCTATACATACAATTACAAATAACTTAAGTGTGAACAACAGCATTGATGGTAAGTATCATATGAAAGGTATTTTTGACAAATCAGTAATGGTAAGAACCACTGTTATAGCTCAGTTAGCCATAAACAACAATACTTGTAATTTCTATCAAGGTTTGAGTCTTGGTGAATGCAAAACTAGTATCACTGTCAATAAAAAATAAGTACGGAAAGAGAATTTTATAACATGCCCTTTCAGTTATAAAAAAATGTGAGAAAAATTAAGAAAAGAACTTTGCTACAACTAAACTCTAATGATGGAAATCTAAAAAAACAAACAAAAAAAATAAAATGGGAATTGATTTGGAATTACAAGAAATAGTGCTCTGGGTAAAGGAAGTATACCTCATGCTTGTTGACAAACAATTCAAATCGCTCAGTTAGGCCAGCCTTAGATCTATGCCACTTGGCCAATGGGCTCATTATCTCTGGATGATTAATAATAAAAGTAGGATTAACACACGTCTCCTCCAGAAAATGACCCACAAGCTGCCATCAACCACAAGAAATCAACAAATATTTACAATGGAATTATTTCTTTGTGATCAAGCACAAACATGAACAAATTGCAAACACAACCATTAAATGAAATGATAACAGTTAAATAAAGAATAAGCATATCCATCTTGCAACATGGGAATGTACAAATGTAAACATGTCCAAAAAACAAAAATAAAAAGACAAACGCAACATCAGGGCTTCCAAATATTGGAAAATGCTTCCTTGAACAAATGGCAACCGCCAAAGCTAATCAAATGTTAAACTAAAAATATAAGCATAATCATCCTGCAATACTGGAAAGAAGTAACACATAAGTTTGGGAAACTGAATTAAATCTTAATACCATCCTCAACATAGCAATACTAGAAACACAATGATGCATCATATCTTTCATAGTATAAGACATACAAGACTTAGGGTAACAAAGAACACCTTATCCAACAGACGTGCTGTAGTTTGAGGAGGCGGGCATTTGACATCAAACTTTTCGCATGCATCCATCAGGTACTTATTTGTTTCTTCACTAGAAAGGTCCTTTGGAATACAGAGGTTTGCAAGGGTTTCCAGTCCTTCAATCATATCTATCCTCCTGCAGCAAAATTACTAACCCAAATGGCAACATTTTCTTTGATAGGTAACTCTCTAAAAATCAATGAAAATATTTTTATTCGAATAAAAAAAATACAAAGAAAAAATAAAATACCTAAATGGTGGAGTAAAATCAATTTCTATAGGATCCCTGTCGACTCCATTAGCATGGTATTTTATTTTGTACCCACCAGTTAGTTCCTTGACCATTCCTGTTTAATCCCAAATATGGTGAACATAAAGGGGCAAGGATTATGCAGAACCTAGAACAATCTCAACAAAGATTCAATGATTCACCTGCTAGCATTTGCTCAGTGAGGTCCATCAAGTCATTGTAATCAGCAAAAGCCATATAAAATTCACAAGTCGTGAATTCAGGATTATGAGTGAGATCAATCCCTTCATTTCTAAATTGTTTTCCAATCTCATAAACTCTGTCAAGACCACCAACCACTAACTCCTTCAGATAAAGCTCAGGAGCAATTCGCATAAACAACTTCATGTTTAATTCATTGTGATGAGTAACGAAAGGTTTTGCAGCAGCTCCACCAGCAATCATATTCATCATGGGAGTTTCTACCTGATCAATCGAGAACAAACTTGGAGTTCTCTCTAGATATCCTTACACAGAACTTAAAATTTTGAAAAGAAATGTAAAGCATAAAACCTCTAAAAAGTTAAGAGTGTCCAGGAACATTCTGACATATGAAATTATCCTGGCCCTGCTCTTGAATATATTTTGAACCTCATGATTCAACAAAAGATCCAAGTACCGTTGACGATAACGTGTTTCCTGGCAGAAAGGACTGCATATGCTTAGGAAGAGGAAGAGAAACTAATGTTTGCTGTATGAACATGTGAATATGAACCATCTTCAGAGTGGAGAAAATATGATTTTATCACACAGCAACTAACAAATTTAAATTAATTAATATTTAACTTTGTAAAAAAGAAAGCAAAATATGAGCTCAATGAAGTAGCTTCAAATAGCCAAATCTTAAATCTCCCAGAAATTCAATCTTAAGGATGGTAGACACAAATCTACCCATACTCTTATGAAAACATATACCACTCTGGCAGTAGAAAGTAAATCAATCAAGAAACAATGGATACTACCTGATCCTTTAAAACATACGTTTCAGGATTCCTTGTCATTCCAGGAGTCCACTTTGACATGTCATTTTCCTGAAAATAAAGAAGATCACTCCCTCATCCAATATCACTTAGTATTGTGCCTTCAAATTCTTGCAACTCCTGGAATTACAGTAGCTAAGAATATCACTATATTTGGCATTACCCTGACAGCTTGGGCCTTGCCAGGTCCAGCTTTTTGCCTAGGCATCATATGAAGGCAATGGGAAAGAACTGTAAAGGTCCTTGGAAAAATACTTAGTTCACCACGTTTGCTCTTTCCTGTTCCATGAAAACAGTAAAGCATGGAATGGAACAGACTTCAATCAAAAAGTGATTTTTACAGATGCAGTCAATAAAATTGCAGCCATAAACCAATTAACAAGAAAAGAGAACACAAGTCATAGATATAAGTTGTGATGCTTGTGACAAAAGTTATTCAGAAAGAGAAACTGTAGTTTTGCGGTTACTTCATAAAGATCTTGTAATGATGTCAACAAACTATAATATCCCCAGTAGGCACTAGCATACTGCTGCTGTCCATGCTTCATCATTACCATCTTAGACTGACTTTACTATCAGATCGTGTGCCTCTTGTTTTTCCCTAGCATTCTTGTTTTACCTTCTTCCTCACCTAACTTGGGATTCTTAGAAGAATAGCACTAACAAGAAGTTATGCTAAAGTCCAAAATTGAATTTCCCTCTTCATTTCTATTACCAAAACTAGAGCTTTAATGAATTTTTTGATATCCTATATTTTTCTCATCCTACTTGACCGCATAGATCCCCTCCAATAAAAAAATTTTCACTGGTAGGAAAGCATGAACCAAACAATCCAAATTTTCTCAAAATTTTGATTTAATAGTTTCTCTTAGACTTTTATCAAATAAGTTCATCTCTTAAACTTTCATCAACTATTATTTCAACCCTACTCCTACACTTATTTTTTCTGTATACTACAATATAAAACTACTATCCTCAACTAACCAAGAATGTTCTCCTACGTATTTAGTTTCTTGCAAGCATAACATGTTAATTTTCCTTCTTAATATTCAAGGTTTCTATATTCCACGTTAGTAACCTAATTTTGGGGTTTTGGAATATGAGAGCTTTTTCGTAATCCATTAAAAAGTGAGAACCCTTGCTTATTTTTATCTATATCTAGGCATTTTGATGTAGGGCTCCTAGGTTATAAACATTACACGTAAGAGTGTGCAACACTTCCATATTGTTTTCTTTTCATTGCATCCAAGGTTTCGTTGATCAATCTCAGATGTTGATACCCAAATCCCCTACATTCTCAATACTTCCATGTATCAAGCAATCCATTGGTTGGATCGATACCAGATCAATGATTTATTGATCCAGTGAGGTTTTTATGATGAAGATAGACAAATCGATCAATCTGTCAAAAGGATCGATTGATCCACTTATGGGTTCACCGTTGAAGTGTAACGGATCAACAACACCTCCACCAAAAGCTTCACCAACAATTGCCAAACCATCCATTAAAGCTGCTCTCAAATCTCAACTATTTAGGTGGCAGTAACCCATAGGGTTTGTTTGCCATTGATGGAAGAGGAAGATGGAGGAAAACAGGCAAGACTGGCAAAAGAAAAAAAGAAGAAAAGAACGAAAGAAAATAAAAGAAAGAAAAGAATGAAAAAGGAAAAAAGAAAGGAGATAAAAATAAAAAATATTATATAAAAATTATGTTAAAACTATTATGATAAAAGTTTGATGTTTTTAATTTTTTCTTAAAACGTATGTTTGATTATGAATAATATTTTTTTTATATCTCTTGTATTCTTATAAACTTTATTTTCTATTTTTAATTAATTCGTGTGAGATTTTGTTAAAACTTAAAAATATATTAATTATATAATATAAATAATTATTTATAATTTATTTTAAAATATTATAATCCATAAATTTTTTAATTATGAAGATTACGAAAAATCTCTCATATTGCATATAATTTTATTATTTAAATTTTTATTTACAATTTAAATTTATTATTTGATAATGTAAAGCATTATTCAAAAAGTAAAAATATAATTATTTGAGTCAAGCCATTATTCAAGTTAACATACTGACAAACATGAATGGCATCAAAGAGAAATAAATAGACCTTTTTCATATAATGAATCAGACTATCATCACCTCCCACCTCCCATGAATAGGATATCTTAACCACATGTATGATAATAAATATAATCAATAGAGTAGAGAATATTATACACAATATACTACACAAATGTCATGCAGAGAATACATCATATAGCGATGACATTCATTTTCAAATATATGAAAATTATTCAATGAAACAAGGACATGGACCATATGGTTATGACCCATATGACCACAACATTCTACATGGAATTGATTTTTGTATAATTCCAGTGTTTTAAAAATCATTTGTCATTGTAAGTTTTTTCATTTATTTGTAGACGATTTAAGAGTAATCATACATACAACTACTATATTTGCATCTAACTCACATTTTCTACATGATAATTACATAGAAAAGTTCTCTACATGTTTTTATATGCTTATCATGGCTTGTTTTATATTATTCTTGAGTTTCAAGTTAAAATTTAAGTTTTTTTTTCCTATTTCCATAAAGGTATTGTGTTTCCACTAATATGATTTTCAATCCTTAATACATTTCCTCTATCTGAAGGATTGATGCTTGGTATGATACTAACACTTAAAACAATGGGCACAACAAAGTACTAGAAGAAAAACAAGTAATAATTGTAAGCCCATGGATGATTTCAATTAGCAATAAACTCGACAAACCAAAGTTTCATTGATGAAGGATAACATGCTCAACTCAAGCAAGTTATCAGTTTTATAATAACAATACCAACGGCAACATCTTGAACAGGATATAAGGAAAAATAGCAGGTATTAAATATCAAAAGCTAAAAGAAAAAACTGCCAAATAATAAGTCTACAGATTCATTCTCTCAAGCCTTTTCTTAGAGACGACAACTATCAGATCCACAGCGAAGTAGGAAGACTTAAAGGTTGAACAATAATATTATAAATAATCGTAAAAAATTCAAAGTCTTCTACTACATAGAATTGATTTTCTCAATTCAATTGTAGGCTTGAGTTTGCTCCACAATTACCATAATAGACAAAACCTGGAGATTGAAGCTTGCTAAAACAGAGAAAATTGAAAGAGTATAGATGTGCGATCGTTTTATTTTTTAAGTGTGTAGTTGAGTCACATACATTAAAAGGTTGTCCTATAAAAAGTACATTTATTCTTCTTTCTTTGATACTTTATTAATTCTAGTAAGGTGAGAAGAAAACAGCTCACTAGAACTTTGGAATGGCACTATATTTTGACCAACCTGGATATCCACAAATACCGACAATATCTCCTCGTCTCACAGTAGAATGGAGTTTAACAAACTCAGCTTCATCCAAATCAGATTCCCTGATAACACATAAAATGGCATTGATGTAAAAAATTATTTATTGCAAAAAATGTACGTTAAAAAAACTTATTTAGGGTCAAGACATCAAAATTTAGTGCATTCGGTGGCAACATCTGGACCTTGGAAAATATATTTTCAGTATTTTGATATTAATATAATTTATATTATAAACCATTATATGGAATTATTTATAAACATATATATAAGCCATTCAACTAATCCCTAAATAGCATTGAAATACATATCAAATAATAAATATCAATATCCTAATGATAAGATTAACATCACAACAGTAAATATATACATATTAACATCTAAACATATTGAAACATTATATTTTGAACTTAGAAAAAATTAACAATTAAAAATGCATGCATCCTCTCTAGATGCTGCAAGGATCCTGCTAAAATAAGATAATGCAAGGCATGTAAACGTCCAGCCACTTGTGACACCTGAGAGCCTGCCATAATAACAAAGGATTGAGCATACGTTCTTGACAGATCTTATGGGATGTGGCTAGCTGTTGAGGTAGGGGCATCACTGCACCATGCATAATGTATTACTCTGGAACCTTAATAATGTAGTTTCCTGGATCCTTAGGGAAGTTCTGACTCCTTATCACAACAACAATATTTTTATATATTGCATAGATGTATGGTATAAGCTAAAGTGTTGAATTAGTTTTGGCAATTAGAAATTTACAAATCATCACAATTATGAAAATAGGTTGTCATAAACAGCAAACAAGGAAAACAAAAGATTTCTTGATCACATTAAGCCAAAGAAGAAGCTCATTCACATGACTAGTACCTAGCATCAGCCATGACTTGCAACTTGACACCACTTTGGTAAATGTCATAGAAATACAGTTTCGTTGATGAATTCCTCTTCATCATGATTCTCCCTTAAAATAAGAAGGAATATGGTATATTAATGGCTGTTGGAGAAGGATGTTAAAATGGCGCACCTAAAAAGAGAAATGCAGTTGCAGAATCTAGAAGAATAAAATATGTACCAGCTAACTTAACTATCACATCATTAAGATGCTCCCCATCTTTTAAGCTCCCATACTTTGCAACATACTCTTCTATAGATACTTGGACTTCAAACTTGTGAGGATATGGGTTGATACCAGAAGATTTGACCGCTGCAAGTGCTTTCAACCTGTTCTCAAAGTATTGCTGTAGCTCGCAAAACAACGAACACAAACTCAATGCAGGACAACCAAAGGAAAGCAGCTCCACCCACATCACGGATAAAATATACAGAAATGGTGAATTTCCACACCGTCGGGTCCATGTCCTCGTCTTCAACACCAGATGATAGTGTCTGCTTCTGAAATTGAGTCTTCTCCATAGCTTCCGCCTGCAAAATACATCACACAACGTAGAAAACCTATAATTGCAAAAGAAATCTAAAAATTAAAATAAGAAAAAAAAAACATGAAGGACCAAGTTGGGAAGACTTGGATGGGGTCGGAAAAACAAAACAGTCCGAATTTCTGACGAAGTCAAGCCAGAATCCAAAACAACCCATGGTTCTCACACACACCAGCAGAAAAACATCAATTCCTAACCGAAAAACCAAAAGAAGAACAGAAAAAGGGGTGCAAGTACGCAGAATCAACCTTCTTCTTCTCCTTGAGAAGTCTCTCCTCCTCCTTCTTCTTCATCTTCGCCTCCTTCTTCAGCGCGCTTCGACAGAACAGCACCAAAATTGAGTCAAACCCCAGGACAGCAAACGAAATCAAATGCAAAAACTCGGAAACACACCATTGCTTACCTCTTGCTTACGGTCTCCGACGAATCCACGGAGAGGTCGGAAACTCTCTTGGCGACCTCGACGACATCGTCGGCCATGGCTGTGGGCCGAGAGGTGAGAGCGCGTGCGATCGAAAAGGTGGCGACGGCAGCGAGATGACGGGAGAGCGAGAGCATGAACTGCGAAGAAATAGGGGGAAGAAACAGAGGAAGCGCCTGATAGGGTTTTCATCAGGGGCCATCGCGATTTACATGGGCCGTTCATTGGTGGCGTGTTTCATCTCCGACCGTCGGATGGACCTCTGGCCCGTACATTAATTTTTGTCAACGATACGAGTTTGCATGCTTCTATTTTTCTTTTTTACAGGACAAAACTGTGAAATGTAAACATTTAAAATATTTTTTTTTACCGTCGCGTTGATTATAAATAATTGAAATTTAATTTAAAATATTATTTTTATTACACAAGTCATAACAAACAGTATTTCATCAAATAGATAAAATTAGTAAAGCATGCTAACACTGTGCCCCATGGTATACATCAATTTAAGAGTTAATTCACAAAAACTTCAAATAAATATAACTCTAGTTTTACTTAACAACTCTAATCAACTCCAATTATAATACAAAAATTAAAGTTGAGATTGAAACGGAAGCTATAAATAAACGCAACCTAAAAGTAACAACGCAGTACAAATTCATGCATCCATGAATAATAAATAATCCCCGGAGGAAGGTAGATTTTGTGATGGGATAGGATAGCATGTTAAGACCTAGGTTAGTAGAATACTTGGTGCTACTCAATGTGAACGCTGCTGATCTCACTCAATGACAAAAATGTCCACAAAACATTCATGCATTGAAGAAGAAAATATAGTTACCTTGTTTCCACGGCCCAACAAAGAAAGATCAGACAACCAGGCCTTTACCTATGCACAATTTTTGCTGAAGAACAAATGAACAAACAACTAAATAAGCCGAGATCAGTTATCTGAAACTGAAAGGCTTTTTACCGCAATCACAAAGGAACAGGTCCTCAAGAATACAGGAATGGTTATGAAACTCAAAAAGTTAGACTTCATAGAACATGCATCAGAGAAAACTTAAGAAGAGAAATTTGAGTTAATTTCTTTGAATCTGAATGGTAAAACTATAAACTCGAGAACTGAAAAATAGCATGTCAATATAAATGCAATGTGAAACGAGAGGAGGATATGTTATATGTAGATCATCGGTTCATTGCAGAGATCGGCATGGTAAAACAGCCTACTTTGACTATCACCTTGTCTCGTAATAAAATGACCCACAAGTACAAGTGCTGGTGATTTACAGATGCATGCAAAAATGGCCAACGGTGGATTGGACTAAAACTTTATGCCCTTAAAAGCAGAAAACAAGATTTGAGCTCTTATAAATAGAATATTAGAGATTAATTAATAAAAAAAGACAGAAAATACAAATAAAAACTATACTCCGACAAATAATGATAGAGACAATAACCACATGAAAGGCCTCCAAATCATGTAATTGAGCAGCGCATTAGAGGCAGAAATAGAGACAAGTAAAAATTCATCACAAATCAAAAGCTCCAACGTTGAGTTGAGACCAAATACAATGCTGTGTTTTGGGGAGAACAAATGTTGGTCAACAATATGTTCCCATCAGAGAATATCTGAAAAGAATTTTATCTGATAAAAGGAAAAAAGGAAGCAGGTTCTTCTGTAGACTCATCCTGGATATAATGGAAAAGGAATCAACTCAAAACATGCACCATTGCAGCATTTTGTAGATTAACTTTCATGATATCTTAAAAAAGTTCAATAGGATATCCAAAGGAATTCATCCGTTTTTCCAAACAATTAAAACAGAGAAAATTTTAAAAACTAATTTCAGCAACCATTTGTATTATTAGCAATAAAGCCATGTTAAATTGGCAATTCTAGCAGGACAAGCACGCCGCAGATATGACATCACAAAAGGGATCCCACAATGAAACAATATTGAAACAAAGTACTGCTATCTAAAGGACTGACAAGAGCCATGGTACCCGTTGACTAAAGCATTTTCTTAGCACATGGTTCAAACAGCTGATACAATTTTCTAACTCAGTTCGATGCATTCATCTTCAACTCCAACTATTTGACGAGAAAGCACTAAAATTGATAAATCAACATAAACAGGAAACAAATTGGAAAGATATTGATTGAGCTCGGCAGTTTATCTATCACTAACTGGTGTGGGTATCACAAACAAGGCTTTACAAGGCATGCGCGTAGTTGTTGGGTATAAAAATAAATCTCATATAATCCAACAATAGAAAAATAGCTCTTTGTTAAATTGCATGATCGGTGCAACAACAGTAGCACTAACAACAACATACAATTTGCAAACAGATAGGATAAATTGGAAAAAAGACAGAAGCAAATTGCCCGAAAACAGGAAAACAAGCAAGCATGGAAAAAACCTACAACCCACCACCGCTCTGTTGCCATAGGTTGATGATGTCAGTGGCCTGGTTGAGGAGAATGATCATGCGCTTCTGTGAAATCCAAGGCTTGCTCTCCAGCAACGTCTTCATCTCCTCCCACGCATCCTTCCTCGGCCAGAAGTAATACGGACCCAAAGGAATCGTCCCATGTCCCGGGATCGCCTGGTCAAGTGCCAACCCTATGTTCTTCTCCATCCATATGAACTTCAGCACAAGCCTCGGCTTCTCCATCGCCTTCACAACCACGCCCAACTTCTACAAAAACGCGTCCCCACCGAAGATCAATCGCAACCCAATCGGAGGAATCGGATCTTTTCACCAAACCACCAAAAGAAAGCCACGCTCTTTTACTCGAAAATCAAACAAACCTCACCTCTTTCCCGGTCGGCTCTGCTTCCGCCGCCTCTGCTGCCGCTTCAGCCGCGGAGCCGGTTGCCACCTGCCGTCTCCAAACGCCGTTGCCTTTTTGAGGAACGCGAATTGCGTTCTGCAGGGGCTGGGTTAAGGGCGATAGAGGAGGAGTGGGAGAAGAGGAAGAACGGAAGGAGAAAGACGGCCTCAGGCATGCGTCGGTGAAATGGCGACGGGGAGGGTAGGAAGAGGAGAGGAGAGCATTGACGCCGGCTCCGGCCGCTGAGGTGGTCGACATCTGGTGGAGATGGAGACGAGCACTCCGGAAGGGCAGCGGTGGTGATGGTGCTTGACTGCTTGTGGCTGGGACGACCCTGACCACCTCACTCGTCGGCGTCGCCTTTATTGGATTAGGCAAAGTTGTTTTTTTTTTTTAACAATATTATTTTTTCCTAATTATATATATACAAGGGATGGATTTTCTGGTAGTATAATTAGAAAAGTTTTTTTAGTAGTACCTGAAGAGAGTAATGTTGCAGGGAAAGGGATGCTGTAGAATGTGGAAGGGGAGGGGAATGCTGCAGAAGGGAAGAGGAGTGTGCGATACTGTAGATGGGAGCTAACAATTGCGAAGAGTGTGAATGATCACGAAGAGTGAAGTGAGTACAATCAATCGCCAAAAGACGCACGATGACTATATATATATAGTTTTAATAAATCATATAATTTTGAGTTTGTTCTCTTTTACGTAATCCCTTATTTTATTTACGTTTACATATTTACTTCACAGTTGCATTCCTTTCTTTTTTTTACTTTTGTCTCTTGTGTAAAAAAATACTAAAATTATCATCGGAAATGTTGGTAAGAGCTACAAAAATTTCTTTCAGAAGAAGAAAATTGCGTCTGAAGTTGGTATTGTGTGATATCTTACCATTAAGCATGAATGTAAAAAAAGATACTTCAATTTTTCCTAGAAATACATTATATATAAATTGGTAATGTTTACAGTAAACACTTCTAATTCACGTTGAAATGATTTTTTTTTTTAAAAGAAATCATGTAGTGAAGCTTACATAATGTAATTAATTAATACATTGAAAATAATCTATTATAAAGTAATTAATTAATCTATTGCTAACACACCACTACTCCAAACAAGCTGTGTTGGCCATCTGAATATGTGTGCTCATCACCTCCACGACCGCTTCAATCTCATAGACGACAGGGATAAAATTTGAAGATCGTCTTCTGCACCCATTGTTGGTAACTCGGTTCTTCATTGTTACAACAACCAAATTGAATTCCTAACCAGCACCAAACTAATATCAGGTAAAAAGGGAAAGAAAAAGCTCTCATGACCATGCCTCAACGTGAAACCTGCCAGCTCTCTCCTGCTGTCTGAGCCACCTCTCGGCAGTTTCCCTGGGAACACCACTTTCCTCAGAAATGATTTCTTCCAGTGCAGCAGTTACATCCCCCGGCATTTTGTTAGACGACCCGGCAATGTATATGGCAGCTCCAGAACTCAGCAGACTCCAGATCCTACCACTTTCTTTCTTCATCTTATGTTGCACGTAGATCTTGTGTGGCCGGTCTCTGGAGAATGCGACGAACAAACCTCCACCCTTGGCATGGGAAAGGACACCAGAATCTGATGCATGTGCCAACCAAAAGTCTCGGTAGAGGAAATCGATGTGCTTGTTCCTGCAGCCAAAGAAGAAAAGAATTGGAGCTGTAGATTGGGCTGAACTTTGCACAGAACGTTCCTCAATAAATGCACGGAAAGGAGCGCATCCTGTTCCAGGGCCGACTAGAATGAGGGGAAGAGATGGCTGGGGCAAAGGAAGAGAACTTCGATGAATCCATGCCGGAATATAAACACCTGCAAACAGATCACGTTTCTATCAAAATAAACAGCTAGAGAGATGTATGCATAAGGATTCACTGGTATTTTGTTTTCCTTCAACCTTGAGACATGACTACCTTCACTATTCTTTGGGTCGAGAGATGCAAGCCATGAGGAACAGAGACCTGATCGCTGCCTCTTGAATGGAGTTTGCCACTTTACAACACTAACGGTCGAGTGCACTTCGTTGGGATGAGCTAAAGGTGAGGAAGAAATGGAAAATGCCCTAGTTTTTAGAGGGGAGACTAGCTGCACCAGCCACTCAAAAGGCATTTGCACTGATGGGAAGTCCTCTAGAACCTAATAAACATAGCATAGATGATCAAACATACGTCCAAGATACAACAAAGTATTGTTCCAACAAGCAGGACCATGCACATTTAAAAAAATCAAACCTCTAGAACCGTTCTACGTTCCTTCTGATTGTACTGGTAAAGATCATCTCTCCCCTCAGGAGAAGCAAAGTACTCCAGCTTTTCTTTTTCGTGCTCAGCAGTTGCAAAGAAGCTCATGACCTGAATATAGAATAAGAAAATTGCTATTTAGTATGACAATTAGTTGACACAATAATTGCAGCTCAATACAACAAAATCAAGCAAAATAGAGGAAAAAGAAAAATTTGTTAGCAATGAATATATGATATTCACAAAGGGGGTCATGTCATATGCTGAAAAATCTTGCCTCAAAGAAATAACGTCGAGGAGAAGCTGAAGCCACATCCATCGTCAATTCCACAAAAGTTTTTAACTTGATTGAATTTAGAGAAGAAATCTGAGAGGATTTTACGTCAACACTTTTAGATAAGACCTGGAGCAGGAGAGAAAAACCATTCAATCAAATACACAAAAGCTCATTCAGTGGAAAAAACTGAATATATGTATCAACATAGAATTGCAAGAAATGTGGAAAAAACTGAAATTAAAAATAAAATTAATTATTTGAAGAAAGGCTAGATAACGATTAATGGGAAATTATTACCGTAATATAACTGTGAGGATCTAAATTGCAACGTCTAATGAAACTATCTAAGTGATCAGGATTCTGACATGGGAGAACCTCAAGTACATCACCTGATTGATATTCAAGAACCTGAATACCAAAAAAGAAGTGCAAAGTTCAAATCATATGTTCATGATTGCAGACAATTCATGACTAGAAGGGAAAGGAAAAGAAAACAACCGATGTAAGAGATTCAAATTCAAAATGTCGCACATCCCTTTCCTGTCCCATATCCGACAAATGTTGATTGGTGACCTACAAAAGAATTTTAAACCAAATTATTGTAACAGCCAGCTGAAAGATGGAATGAAAAAAATGACAATAAAATAATTGCTGTCACACCCATACTGAAGCAAATAAATTGATATCCAAGAACATGAGAAAAAATCATGGGGATATCCAAATCCAAGAATCTAACAAAGGATTAAAAATTATGAAAAAATTAGGCTAGTTAGCACACCCTTTTCTGGTTTCTATCAAACCAACAAAACACTTGATTCCTATCAAACCAATAAAATACTTTGGTTTATTTTTCAAAAAATCAACAAAAACATACTTTGTTTAAGATTTTCCCATTTCAAGAGAGAAGACATTGTACTTTGAATTTCTAGGAAAGTAATAGTAAACATGATGAGAAAGTCAATTTATTATTTTCATTCTTTCTATATTTTTATCACTTACATAAGTACCTTATTTATCCTGTGGATAAAGAGGATTTCTCTCTTGCTAGCCAGAGGATCGTAATCTTCCACTATTGGCACTTACTATTGACTATCTAGCATTGCTGGAGAAAATATAAACCAATGGAGAAACATCATTGCCTTTGTTCAGAATCATCAATTCCATCAAAATAAGATGATCACTGGATTTTGCGTCAAGGAAGTTCTTCAATCAAGAAGGGTCTTGTAGCAGACAATGAAATTGATTGACATGAACGTGTGGTAATTTCAAAGATTAAGAATACATCATTTGAAACCAATTTTCGACAGGCAACTACATGATTCCACATGAGCTTGTGACAATTAAAATGTGCTTGTCTTGACAAGTAGCTAATACCAAATATGGGTCCGTTGATAAGTTTTCCATGATTATTAAGGCTTATGCCAATGAAAATATGTTCATCTTCACAAGTAGAAGATGCCAAATATGGGTTTGCAAGTAAATTCACCATGATTTTTAGCAATGGAAAAATATTATTAAAATTGAGAAAAGATAGGAGGTTCAGTCAACAAAGTTGCAGACATGGCCAGGAGATAGAGGAGCCCTCTGAGAAAGGAAGCCATGAAAAACAAGAAATCAGGAACAAGGATGGCATGATTATTAAGTAAGAAATGCACAACATTTTAGAAGTTAGGAATGTGAACATTCATCAAAACACCTGATAATCATCAAAATGATACCATTCTCAAAAGATATTGTGGTCTCTCATCAATATAGCGAAATTGCCCAGGTGACATGGATCGAGCCTTCTCGATTAGCTTCAGAGAATCTATTAAATCTGAAAAGGAGAAATAGGTGTCTATAATTTACAAATGTGTTTCATATCTAAGATTTTCTATTGATCCTAATGAACTTTTAGCTAATAATACATAAGAGTATTTTATAAATCAAGACAAAGAAATATCATCCTAGCAATAAGACAATATAAAGACAAAGCAATTTACAAGACTCCTAAGTCCTATTGATATTGAGTCTGGGGAATGTATCCGGTCTTATCTATATAAACGGAGCATGTTTGCAGAATTTAAACACAATGACCATATTTATATATGCTTTGGCCATATTTAAATATTGATGCATCTAAGCAACTATTGATACATAATCCCATCATACCTTTCAAAATGCATTGGATAAAATAAAGATACGTGCTTCTAAAAGAAAATTGTCATGAAGGTAAAAACTTATGATATCAAACAACTAATAAGAACGTGCTAGCTGTTTTATTTGGCAGCCTGAAACCTATTAAGCCAATAAGTAAATCAAAATTTGTATTGCCATAAAAAATTTAATATCAGCTTCCGACATTTGATCGATTCTAAATCTACAGATTGTAGACATTTACTTGTATGGAACATAGAAGAAAAAGAAATTCTGCTAGCTTCATAGGAACCAAGAAAGAATGGTTACCAAGT
Organism: Amphibolis antarctica; assembly: GCA_024699675.1. Classification (NCBI taxonomy): domain Eukaryota; kingdom Viridiplantae; phylum Streptophyta; class Magnoliopsida; order Alismatales; family Cymodoceaceae; genus Amphibolis; species Amphibolis antarctica. The sequence goes on from JAMKPZ010002177.1 coordinate 19,674, forward strand.
TTGGATAATGACTGCTTTTGCTCCTGATAAATAGAATGGTAAATTATTTGATATTTAGGAGGATCTAAGGTTCTCATTTGAGAACCTAAAACATCTGAAGCACTTGGTAATAAGGAAGGCCTTATCTGATGCATTATGTTCCATAGGGATGACGACCATGGATCTAGAGAACCTTCATACCTATCCGAAAGCATTGGTCATAAAATTTTCATCATCTAATGCAAGAACAAAACATGACAATAGAGTAATAAAAACTATAAGCCTAAACACATTATTTCAAGTTCAAAGAACCAAGTAAATACAAAGAAAGTGGTGAAACTTCATAAAAATCCCAAAAAATATTTTAGGAGAAACAAATAAACCTGATGAATAGAAAAAACATAAGAGATGAATCTAATATAGTTTAGGAATAATACCACATTAAGCAATAACATATCATTTGTTGAGATGTAATTCTCTTATTGACATGTTATGCTGGACTTTGAGTGCAACGAAAAGTAAACAAGTCAATACTACACTTGTCATCATTACCATGATTTTCCTTAAGATTTCTCCTTGATGGAGCATAAAAATTGGCAATATTTTCAACTATTTGTTTACACCTAATCCTGGTAGTTCACACTATTCCAACAAACACAAACCATAGATATGTTTCTTAACAAGTGCAGACATGCAAATTCAACACAATTTAAATAAAGTTCTGGCATCTAGCATAGAAAGTAGAAACACAAACAGACCACAAAGGTCAGTCCATTTTGCAAATCCTTCCCAAATCAGAGTAGATGGTTTAAATACCCCATCTCTCTATTGAACAGAGGAAAGAACATTGAAAAGTGGTCCTAACTGTAATCCATTTACTTAGATCTGTCTCATCTTTTGGTGCTTCTTCTTCAATCTCCTTGTGTGCTTCTTTCCACTTCACCCTCATGTCTTCTGGTCACAAACAGAATCCCCCACCGAAGAACCCCATGGACAGCCCTGTTGTGGTGGTGGTGGTGGCTTCGAAAGAACAAATGTTGTGGGGGGGGGAGGGGGTGGGTGTTGGAGAGGGGGGTGAATTTATGGTTTACCTACTAATGAAAAATTTTATATTAGAGGAAACTAAATGATCATGTAGGAAAGTAAAATAGAGGATATTAAAGAAATCACGAGGAATTTGATTTTGGCAATAAAAATGAAGAAGGGAGTTCAATTTTAGACCTACAGTAATTTGCAACCTTTCAGTAGTAAACACTAACTTTAGGAAAAGAGAGAAGCATTTAATTCTATTTAAAAGTGGTTCAAATGCTAGGAAAATAGATTTTTTAATTACTAGAAAAATATATCAAAGAAATATTCAAAGATTGTAAAGCTATTTTGTGAGAAAATTTAACACACAACATATGTTATTAGTGTTAGATATTAATATCAAAATTAGGAAGATGAATAATATACATAAAAAACCTAAAAATTAGGTAGTAGAATCTAAAAGGAGAAAAAAATGGCATTTAGGGATAACTTGTTAAAAGAAGGAATATGGGAGCTAAATAGAGAAGTAAATAAACTTTCAAATAGAATAACTACTTATATTAAAAAATTGCTAAAGAAATTTTTGGAGAGTCTTGGAGGACAGCTCCATTAGATAAAGAAAGTTGGTGGAATGAAGAGTATAAAAAGTTGATCCCAACTTAGTAACTGGATTTCAGGTAAAAGATGCAAATTATAAAAAATCAAGCACTGCCTATCAAACTTATTTTTTCATTTCTTCAGCTGATAAAATCATGGATATCATGTATTCCACAGCTTTATAACAAAATATTAGTTCAGTAGCAGATTCTATCTAAATGTTAAACGCTAAAGAAGTCCATCAAAAAATGTTTGCAAGATTGACATATAGAGTTCATGGTAGCCATTTTTGGGAAAAAACCAATTGATAACTGCAATATTTAGAGTTCACAGTGGTAGAAATCTAGGTGTACCCAGATGGGTGCTGATCATCTCCTAGACCTCTTTCAATGAGTGGCTTTCCTCCAATATTCAGAAGTCTTTTGTCCAGTTTCTTTGCAGCAAACTGCAATAAAAAACAATTCATGGGATATTTTCTCAAAATATAAAATTTTGCACCTTCTATATTGAAAATTGCACTAAAAAAGTAACAAATGAATCACATAACATAGATTACACATTTAAACAAGTTCAGTTCTGAAGGCACATGCATTGGTGAAAGCATGAAATACCACAATTTCGTTGCAGTTATAAAAGCCACACATTCAATTATTAATTACATGTACATACCTTTTAGAGAAAAAGATAAAAGAAAATTATCAATTATAAACTTATTGTCCATATTGAATAGGATAGCAGCTTGGACCTCAAATTGGAGAGACCAAGGCACATGATGTTTTTCAGGAGCCTAAGGTACATGTTTTTTTCGAAAGGTGGATAGGATGATTCTCATTAATCAAATAAGTATAATCCAAAGAAAACAAAATAGCATTGGCAAGTATTAGATGCATGATATTAAATGGTGAATATTAGAATAGTCTCACATTGATTAAAGTAGCAACAGAACATAAGTTTATATAATAATGAATCCTTACATTTATTACTAATTGATTTTAAGAAATTTTGTTAACATAGTATCAAAGTAAGTTCATACACATTCACTCGTTAACACTTGTAGACATAAATCACAAGTGAAGGTGAGTATGCAAATAATTCCACATTAGTTAAAATAAAGATTGAACCAAGACTTATATAATGATGAACTCTTTTACTTATTATCAATTAATTTTGAGATGAAATTTTAACAGTAGACATAAAATAAGGTTACAAGAGAACCTTACTCATTCTCTAAAAAAAAAATCTAATGCAAAATGTCTAGATCATAGAATGTTTCTGTTTTGAAAAATAATCTTGTTAATTGATAACCAAATAGATCAAAACATGGCATAGATCATAACATGACTTGAGCTGCTGCTGAATGTTTCAATAGTTGATACCCCAGGTGTTTGATTAGTGACTCAAGGAAATCAGTGAAATTGAGGTCAGAAGTGTTGATTGCTGGTGATATGGAAAGACATACATGATATTGATATATGAATACTTAGGGATAGGCACATCTACCAATTCTCATATTCACAAAGAGGATAAAGCAATGAAGCTAGCTATCTTAAACTGCAACAATTAATTATCTTAATCTGCAACAATTAATCATACATAAATATAGAATGGGTCATACAATATGGAAATAGATCACAAATTTAGAACTGTCACACAAAAGAGAGATACTTGACGTCAAATCAAACATTTTTGTTCACACTTAGAATATAGATCACCCAACTGGTGAATATTGTTTTGTTTAATACATTGTCTATGTGCAGAATGATGCATCCAAGAATTCTAAACTCGTATTTTTCTTAGAAATTACCTTTTTAAGTGACACAGCAGCTCTATATTCATGCATTTTTTGGTAGGTGATATGATATTTTATCACCAACCCTATTCATTTGGACTTAGCGCAGAAAAATTGCAAGAATTCAATCACCTCTGCAAATAACTAGCAACTATTATGATGAATGTTGCATGCTTGAAGTTTTTATTAACCCTTTATGACCACAAGTTGTTCATATTTCATGGTATGAAAAACTAAATCTGCCAAGATAGGGCATAAGTGAGATACTGCTTAACATAGTTACTCATGTCCTTTTATTATCTGTTACAAATAACTATTAACCTCCTCACATCTGTTTCTTTCCTGTGAAAAAATGTACATAATAGGAGATAGATTTGTAATTTATTTCAAAAAACATTACTTACAATTTGCAAACGTCACACAAATATATTTCAAACTAATGCAAAAGCATTTAATAAGAAACATTTAGTGTATATCACAAATTCAATTTCTAAAACTTGATAAAAAAATTCAAAATTCCATGAAGTTATAATTTAATATTTAATTTATACTACAAGTTATGTGGCAAAGAAGATAAAATGGGTAACATAAACAGTATCCATACCCATAAAAATACTCTGGTAAATCATTTTACTCATATCCAACTCATCAAGCAGAGAAATATTTTCTTTTTCCATATCATCCTAAAAAAGGTGGGCAATGGATAACTAATCGCTAAAGAAATAAAATTGATACCTTTATTAAGCACATTAAACAAAATTCTTTGTTGTGAAGGATAAATTCTGGAATAAGATGAGAATGATCAAACATCATATATTCACAGAATGTGAAACCATCATTGTTTTAACTTATAAAATACAAGAGAAATTACATTATATTTTTGATATCCAGAATCACCAAGTCCGAACACAGCATATTGAACACCTGCTAGCAAATCATGGCTAAGATTACGCTGCAGAAGAAACCTCCAAAACACCTGTTTCAACATGAATATCCAATTCTAAATCATTATGACAACCACGATAATCCTCAAAATTTCCAAAACTACAATTAAAACCAACCTTCATGGAATCTGGTATATCACCTTGGCCTGTAGTTGAAACAACAAAAATAACAGTATGTTCATTTGGTAGAAAACTCTGTCAAAATCAGGGGTTTAATTAAATCTTCGTTAGAACATCAGAATAAACAATTGACCAAGGAAAAAAGGAAAAAATTCTCGATCATGGTATAAAAAAGCCTCATAAACATTACATATGAGAAAGTAGTGGCATAACAAAAGCCATGAGGGTGTAGTTGTGATGACACTTTGAGCCTAGTCAGATGGCTCTTAAAACTTTCATGTACCTACTACACTGGGCAAATAAAGTTAGTATGCAGTATGAACCATGTGACAAGCTTGATATGTATCATTTGATTACCAACAACGCCTGTAATCCAGAGAAAGAAATAAACAATCAAGGTTCAGATCATTGATATTTGTTTTAGTATGGGTGGGAAACTGGTAGATGATTTTAAAAATCTCTATGATATTAGTCATTCTTTCTTTGAAATGAATAAGAAGATGGTCTATTCAAATCATATTATTTAAGGTTTATTTATCCCTTGGTGGTGCTCAAAAGGCTTGAATAGAAAGACTGAGCAGTGTTGTGCCATAACCCAAATAACTGCTTGATTTCCAGTGAGTAATGATCTCCACTAAATTTCCCATTACAACAAGACAAGCAATTTGCAAGCCTACTCCAACATATTGTCAACACATCTGAACGGAAATCGTAAAAGCTATTTTGTGGTGCAAGGCATATAAATCCCACATTGCATAAAATACTCTGCCTTTCATATGTAGGTATGCTCTACTATCTTTTGCCTCATAGTTTTTGTTATGAATTTTATTGTAGAAAACCAATCATGACATCCCTCATGATACAAGCACAGGTTTACACAGTTTGTAGAGCCGCAAACCATTCTTCATTAGTTGGAGAAAGACTAATATAAACAGACTGCAAAATAAGATTAATCATAAGTTCCTAACCATAACACAGGGTACGCACCATGAAAATGATTAAATAGTTTTAGGTAAATGGACAAAAAAGTGATTGAGATCCCCTTTATAAATAGCATGGTGGAGAGTATGGGAGTGGGTGGATGTAGAATACTATCTTGTTTAGTTAGGATAATGCACATTAAATCATGGAAAACCAACGTGAACTACATTAAAATGTCCATGACACTATAATTTGTCATAATCTGGACAAAGGACAAGATGAGAACCAAATTTCATAATCCAACCCACAATCATATAAGCAAATTGATGTCTAATTATTGAGATTAAGGACTGCAAGACTGGTGTGTAATTGCATAATCTATCATGTCAAAAGTGTTCTGTGTCATAATCCTTAATCTCATAATCTCCCCATAGTCTAAACCAAATGAATCCTATAGATAAATAAATAAATAAATGGGACAAGATTCAAGGCATCTCACAAATGGTGACTCATAGTAATTGCATGGTTAACATGATACTTACCTTTAAAAAAAAATGATACTGCATCCCATCCAGATACTTTCTGAAGATTTTGCCACTCATGCACGTCTCAACTATTTTTTACAATATTTTACTCAGTGCCATAGGGTATGTTTGAAAGAGAATTTTTTCCCCTTCTCAAATTCTTATATGTTACTATTATTGTACAAATTCTCATACACAAATTCTCACCTCATAATTTATCATGCACCTCATCATTGTTGATTAATTCACTATACATAACTACGGTACATAGTAAATACAACTGAAAAATGCTAAACAAACACAGTCATAGAGAGGTTATCAGTCACATCTACACTTGCTATCAAGGGAAGAAGAGAGAGGAGAGATAGACAACATTGACATTTGGTTCAAATATTTCACAATTACCTAAATAAATACTATTTAAGATTAAAGGTAGAAAGGATGAGGAAAACGTGGAAGAAAGAAAGATTGGAGGTGAGGAATAACATATAATGGAGACCAAAGAAAACAAATGTGAGAGAGAATGTGTTATTTATATGGAATATTTCATTTGCATTTTACTTGCATAACAAAAGTTGAGCTGAATATAAGAATTGGACTAGCGTAGTAATTAAGAATTTCTACATTCTAGTCGTTCGTTATTGGCAATTGCATTCTAGCAGCTCCATAAAACATTACAAGTCTATATATCATGGCCATTCCCACTCTAGTCCAATACACGACTCAGTGCTTACAAGCCAGCGAACCATTTTTATCTCCGGAAAATAAGAAATTTTCAAACATCTCAATTTACTCCAGTCCAAAACACGATCCAGAGAAATTTTTATCTAAGAAAAACAAAAACACAACAATTTTCAAACATCTTAATTCGCTAGTACTCTGTGAAGTCTGTGCTTCATGAAAACTGGCAATCCAGCAAAGCACTCACCGCATCATATGCGTCCATGGATCGAACGACGACAGAAGTACACCCCCTGCGCTCCGCCTCCCTGCCAACGCGCTCCGCCGCATCCATCGCATTCCCTGTCTGCGACGCATAAAGAACAAGTAGCCTCTCCCGTTCCATCGCCGCAGTCACCACCGCCCCGTACCCGCTCTCTGCCTCATTTCCCATGCTCCCGTCGCCCAACTTCCTCTGTCTCTCTCTCCCAAATGTCAAAGGCTGATATTTAACCGGATCAAATAAGCATCCATTTATAGCTCAGATCCGAATCCGTCAAAAATTCCGCATACACCGGTAGTCCTTTGTTCCCGCTATCGCCGGATCCGAGTCGAACCCGCTATCGCATGCGTCGCCTCACCGATTCCTCCGACGACAGGAGGAGCGGGGACACTTCCTCTCCCACGGCCATCCCCGCTCCCGGCGAATCGGAAGACCTCGTCGTTCTCACAGCCTACGCCGGTGGAGTTTCCGTCGGCCTCTGGATCGTCTGTTTGTAGCTGTTCGAAATGGATGATGATCATGGAGAGGCCTCGCGGTGGTGTCACTGGTGTGGCTTTCAAGTAAGATGCTGCAGCAGTTCGTTGCATGAAACACAAAGAAGATCCAATTATCTCATTTCGAAGAGAGTGTGAAGGAGGCGGAGTGTGCATCGGCGACCTGCTGTGGCGGACGCATTTCGGTTTCTGCGGTGACGTTGATGAAGAAGCGTCGAGAAGGCCAGCGAGTATGTGTTTGCCGCTAATTTGGCCATGAATTCCTCAACCGTGTCACGTATTTTTCTTTTATGAATCATGAAAAAATGTTGTTGTGTTTGTTCGTTCAATGGATTACAGTAACGAATTTATTGTAGAAGGGAGAGTTGTCATTTTCTAATGATTCGTTTACGGAATTGATGGGAAATTTTATGGTTTTTTGCTTGCATTGCAGTTCTTCCACCGGTGCTTCGGCAAGGGAGGTCGCAATATTGACTTGTACAGATGAAGGCACAAGTTGTGGTCTATTGTGCTCAGGTAAGCACGCTTTCCTTTTCTCCAGAAAATCCCATGCCATTCCTTCTTTTTAGTCTACAAAAGGATACCTAATTTCTAAACTAACAAGACCACGCAAGTAAGCATCTATATCATTTCATCATAATCGTAGCAGTTCGGATTGTGCACAGGACCTTGCTGCTGAGAATTGCTTGCATATGTTTGTGTGCATCAGCAGTTTTGCATGTGTAACTGGGGTCTTGCATATTAACTTAGATGAAAATTTCTACTCAGGAAACAAAGGGTATAATCTGATGGATTATTTGAAGGCTGTTAGATGAATGGTAGATAAGCAATGATGGTAAGCCTTGTACATTAAAATGAGCATTAGAAAAATAAGAAAAAGAAAAATCAAACTTGAGTTGGATTTGGTATATTGAATTGTAAGATCAGTATACCAAAGTTCTGTAAAATGATTTCAACATATTATTTTACAAACTAGTATACCAATTCCATTAAAAATCCCAACCATGTCGTGTTGGACCACATGCCCATATGGAGTCATGCTGGCACGGCCCAATTGCACTGGCCAATGCCTAGCATCAATCAATGTTAGGCTGGCATGGTTGGGCCCAACTGAATTTACCCCCTTTAAATCCACGTAGGATGTCCGTCCTTCAAGCAAAGTTATTGTGTAATACACATCTTCCTTCTTGAAGGTTACAATAATATAATGCAATTTTCAGAGTTCATAAAATAACAAAAAAACCTTCATTGGTACCATAACAATTTATCAATTGGTGTTCATGTTTGTTCTTGAAGAGTATGTGTCATGCATTTTAATGCAGTTGTTTTTCTTCCTGTCCTTTTCTTTCTGAACTCCAATCTTTTCTATGAATTATTATGACAATAAGCAGCACATGAGATTCCTTTAGTGGTGTTGTCAAATTTTTCAGTGAAGTCATATGTTTCCTGTATCAACCTGTATCAGAGCAAGCAAAAGGTTCATCATGCAAGTGTCCACACAAGAGAGTACAGTAATATCATTTTCAAGTTAACCCAGAGAACTACAAAGTTGAAATACACAAAATATGACATATCACTTTCTTACTTTTCACATCTATGCATGTTGCACGTCTTTGCCATGAAAATGGAAGACGTGCGCTACAAATTGTGGAGTGATCAATGGAGAACATACCCTTATACATGATCTGAACATCACAACCTTGAGGTGCAAAAGTGCTGAGGCTCGAGCTTGAGGCAATCTCCTTTGCCACCTTTTTCCCCAAGGAACTCATACCATCTTGCTCAAATGAGTATTCCAGTGAAAATCCCTTCTTCGGTCTTGGACTATCCTACAGAAACTCGTACCACCACCAGGCAGGGAATTTTTTTAGGATGATGGTAATGCTTCAATTAAAGATTTTATCTTTCACGGTAAGGTAGATAACCAAATCCACTATACCATCTCTGGTACAAATGGGCAGAGAAACGAAACGTGAGACTCCTTTTTTAACAAATTGACCATTTCTCATTCCATTCCCGTACAACAGGAAATCAATGCCTTTGAAGCAAATCAAAGCCCAATGTCAATCACAATGCTTTCACAACATTGTTTGGTGTATACAATATGTAGAAGAGAAGCCGAGAATGGTGTTCATTACATCAGATAAACAAGCCAGACACATTTACATCACAACCCTAGGAACATACACCACAAAACCATACAACTCAATTTTTGAACCCTCCTTGACCGGAAAAAATGAACAAATAAATCAACAAATAACTCAAAACTCCAAACACAAAAATGAGGGAGGGGCAAATCACAAAGACGAAGCAAACTCCCACTAAAAACATGGGATTTGGAATGAAGACCACCGGAAAAAGCATATTTCCTTCAAATATATAAAATAACAAATCAGACATGGCAAATCTTGCTCCCCGCAAGAATTGACATTCACCCAGATGTCACCAAATTTCAGTAACCCCAAAACCTACTGAATGACATCACATGTAGGATTACCTTGCTGAATTCACATTCACATATTCTGCAACTTCAACACGTCAACCGGGATCTTCAAAAGAGCCTTTAATCTATCAAAAGTGATGTCTCGTTATTAGTGAATATTTTAACCTTCAAAGTTTCTATATATAATGGAAAGATCAATAATGCCATGTTATTATTTGACTTTCAAAAATTCAATACATGATAGAAAGATAAAAAATGTCAAGGAGAACTAGTTTGTCTGATGCAAAATTGTGGCATGATGTAAAATATGAGGTGCATTATGCAGAAACAAGCATAAGAGTGGTAATTTCAAATTATTCAACTAGAAAATTTATGGTAAAAAATGAAGCCTGGACTTTTATAGATTCACCTGGTATGTAGCTTGTTAGAAATAAATATTGAAGATAATAAGAATTTATAGATTTGTATGGAGATCCACATCCATTTAGCCTGTTATCTTGTGGACACCATTAGAACAATCAAGCTTGGGGTGCAATAAGATTATTTGGCTCCCAAGCAAAAGCAGTAAGTCAGCACAAAGATAGATTATACTAATTTATGGAATAGACGAAGATTTGAAATTACCTCCAAGATAGAAGCTACCGAAAAGATATTCCCTTCAAAATCTTTTGAGGGGAGAAATGGCATTCCACCGAAGGTTAAGATCCTTCTTTGGAGATGTGTTCAAAAAGCAAGGCCTCTCAACTCTCAAGAATTCCATCATAAAATTAGATCCATGAATTGTATTTATTCTTGAATTCAATCGTAATTCTCATGTACATGAAATATACTTTGGATTGATGTTTCTATTGGGCCTCTATGAAATTTTTCCACCCAAATATGATTTTTCCATATACTCAATATAAACAATCCTAGGGAAACCCAGCCCATGAATAATTGGGATTATTCCCTCATCTTTGATCATCAATATGGTATTAGAGCTAATCTAAGGAAACTCTCACTCATGATTTTCCAACATACCCAACACTTCCAACAACAACAACGATGAAGGTGAACCACACAATAAAACAGGCAAGCCGTCCCATCCCCAGGAAATTCTATGTAAGCAAACCCAAAACTGTTTCCAACGAGTGTGTGTGTGTGCATGCACGCATGCACATTCCAATGCCTGTCCTATGCAAGCATAGTTCTCCCTTGGAATCCCATAGAAAATGCTTATATGATGGTTCTTTTACCTACTTATTTGCCTGATGCCCGAATCTTATTACTAATGTGATTGGGCACTAATATTACCTACCTACCTTGTGATCAACATGACTAGCTATTTTCATCACCTATCTGCTTTAATGACTACTTATTGATGTGATTGATTACCACTATTACCTATTTGTCTATCCATCTACTGCAATTGTCTATTGATACCTATAACCCATGTGACTATCCAGTTTTGTAAAAACTATTTGTATATAAATTTTAATTGTGTAAGTGCAAGTTGTGTGATTAATGCTCTAGCTTAAAGGAGAGTGTATGTATCTATTTAATGTTTTTTACTTCTATAAAAAAAGAGATGAACCTAACAATTAATAGAAAAATCTCAACGTTCTACTTTCACTCAATAGAGCTCACTTGCTAATAATAATCTCCAAAAGAATGCACACCTATCAGTGGCACATAAACCTCTGAAAATAATAGATGTAATCCACTACTTACCAGTTGAAGACTTTGGATTTCTACCTCTCTGTTCAGAATTTCTCAGATCACGGAGATGCTGAAATATTTGGTATAAAAGATCCATCTCTTTATCTCCTTTCTTCAAGGAGGTGATGCATTGTTTGAGAAATGTTTTATCTTCCTCTAGTGCATGCAAACATTGATACAGATTATCCATCTCCTCTGCAATGGCAAGCCTCTCTCTTTCTGAAGCTAGCTTAGAAGCTGAATCTCGTGAATGATCTGCCTCATTGTCATTTACATTCTCAGTAGTTTCTCCGGTGTCATCCAATGCTAACAGCTTCTCCTCCAGCAACTTCAACTGTTCTAAAATGGAAATTCTCTCTTCCTCAAATTTTGTTAACTCTTCATTAAGTGTCTTGAGTTGATTTGTTGATGTATGGTCCAACCCAGAACTCACGAGAGCATCAGCATGAGTAATATTATCTTTGATTAGACCTTTAACCTTATGATGACCTTCATTAAAATTGAGAGAGGAGTGTTCAGCCTCATCATCACCGCTGGGTAAAGCAGAGTCGTTCACTTGATTATCTTTTTCCTTTTTCATTTGTTCTCTCTCCTTTGCTTCATAAATGCTTACCTTATTGCGATAATCTTCCAATTCTTTCATCAATTCCCGTTTCTCCTTTTCTCTCTTCTTTGCAAGCTCATCAAGAATATTTAATGCATCCTGATCATATTCAGATTGCTCTTCCATCATCCTTTGGTACTGCAATGCTTCCATCTGCATTGCTGCCTTCTCTTCTTGAAGTCTAGTTATCATTGCCATTGTCTGGTGGGCAGATATGGCAGAAGCACTCCTCTCTTCTTCAAGCTCTGCATATAAAGCACTCAAAGCCTTTTGTTCAGCTTTTAATGCAGATTTAAGCTGATCTGTTGTCAAGATTTCGATAGAATCACCCTCACTGGCAACACTTCCATCCATAGACTCAGTCCAAGATTCGCCCCTATCAAATATGTATTTTTTGTTGATATTGATGCTTCCCTCTGCACGCTCTGGTGAACTCTTTTCCTCCAGTTCATCACGTTCTTGCAAAACTGATAAATGATGGCTTGCTCTTGTTGTTTCGTTCACTGTGAACACATATTGAGGAAACGCTTAATACAATCTATGAAAACATGAGAAAACAGAACAAAGAGAAAAGGATCACAGTACCTTGCATTTCTTTCTCTAGCAAATGAAACTGCTCAGTTGATGGTGGAAAGACTACCTGACTTTCAACATGGTCAATGTGTTCCTGTTCATGGATTTCACTTCCTATTGATACCTCAGATACACCCTCACCTTTAGTTTGATGTTCTGTAATATCTGTGACATCAAATTAAACATATGACACAACTGCATATTAGTATAAGCTGGTACAAGAACAACTTGACAAGGGATATTATAGTGATACACCATGTCAGAACATAAACTTTCACCAATTTGTCTAAAGAACAAAAAAACGTGACTCTTGACAACAAAAATATCATGGAAAAATGGGAGAACAAGATTGTTGGGGTTTTCTCCTAGGCTCCTTGCCCTTCTTCTCCACTCCCAATATAAAGATTTAAAGATTCAAGCTGAGCAATTTGTTCCTTATCTTCAGAATGACTAATCTGTTCTTGCTCACAAACTTTACCCCTGCTTAAAGCATTATGATTAACCCTACATCCATTTTATACTCATCTTCAAAAGTTGACAGATAAGAAGTGTAAGGTCCAAGAAGGGTTCATGTTCTCCCCAAAATCCAAATTGAAGGAAGAAGGATTCTCTCTTATATAATGGACATGGATGACTTCACCCTCATCCATGTGGGACTATCCACCAATCCCTATCAATCTTCCCACCAAAACCCAAGTTGAGCAACTGACGTTCTTGTTAGGTGGTTCACACCCATGGTGCGCATAGCATCAATGACTTGCACTCATACATAGGCACATCATGCCTACACAAGATTAGATTGAGTTCTAATACCACTTGTAATCATGCCCGAGGAGGACCCATAATCTCCACAAATCTCAAGTTCCACTAGGGAGAGACTCAGCCAGTAATCATACTCGTACCAAGAGTTTCATTGTATCAACCAAACTTCTGGGCTTGCCTCCTTTTTACTTAAGGAGTTATTTTTATGACCTTACTTGGACAGGATTTGTTCTATAGGCTCATATTTATGACCTTACTCGGACAGGATTTGTTCTATAGGCTCATATTTATGACCTTACTCGGACAGGATTTGTTCTATAGGCTCATACAACTAACTCCTTTAGTAAAAAGGAGGAAAGCCCAAAAGTCTAGTTGATGCAACAAACCTCCTGGGCCTAGCGAAACCTCCTAGTCCAACCAATCTAATTGATTATTGGTTGAATCCTCTCTCTAACGGAACTTGGGTTTTAGGGAGAATGAGTCCACTTCAGGCCTTACAAGAAGAATATATTTCACACGTGCAAAACAACTAGGGCATTTCTCATGTACAAAGGAATAACTTCATAGTAACACAGTAAAAGATATATTAGTTAGTACCTTGAGCATCAAATCCAGTTACATCGTATATAGAAAGAACTCGTGAAATTGGCTTCTGATGTTGAACTTGATTGAGTTTTGCCACCCCCAAGTCAGCCTCACCATGATTTTTGTGATTATTTTTCAATTCTACATAGATATTAAATAGTTGGTGACTTCTGTGCAATATAACAGTGAAAAGGCTTTACAAGCTTGGGTACTGGGTTAGTCGGACTGCTGGGTGGTTAGTGGGTCTGCAAGGTCACCATCTTCCTTTCCGGCATTGTTTAGATGATTGAGAATTGCAGATTGGAGGTAAGCTTGTCGTAGTGGACCATTGTGCTCTATGGAGGTTGGATGCTTTGTGAATTGTTTTCTGCAGTTGTATTTCATCTTGATCTTGAATAAATCCAGCATAGATTCCCATTGTCATCATCATTATCAGTTATTAGCTTGTTGACGATCAGAGTCGACGACAATGGGAATCTATATTGGAATTATTCAATATCAAGGTGGAAGTGGATACAACTGTGGATTGCAATTCCTTCAATCTGCAATTTCCTGTTATTTAAAAAACACGGGTAAGGAAGAAGGCAGCCCTGTAGATCCACTAACCTGACTGACAGGTAAGGTTGTCACACTGTTACATACATAGAATGATAGAAATATCATATACCTTGTAAAGCTGTTGGAAAGAGGAATTTGAGCATCCTAGAAAGGACGTACCATGTGTGTCCCTCTGATCGCCACCCATCACCGCTTCTGTTACCATTTCAGCAATTCCATCTTGGAGCATTCTTTCTTCTAGCTCAGGTGGAGCTCTTGACTCGCATGGAGCATGACCGTTCTCATCGTCGGGAGTCACTGAAGGAGAATCCCCATTTACTACATGTGCCATTTCGATTGGGCCATGTGGTTCCCTTTCCCAAGCTCCGGCCTTGTTATCGTGATGAGTTGTTTGAAAAGCTTCAGCATTGGCAAGCTTCTCCATGTCAAGATCTCCATTGATGCCAACAGCACTGGTAGTCAAGGAGGAATGAGACTCTGGCCCACGAAGCATAGGAGAAACATCCTTGTTCTTGTTGGTTCCATTTCCAACAGAGGTATCTGTATCTTGAGAAACTGTGTGAAACTGATTCCAGGCATCGGAAAGCGTTGGCGGGTGACAATTTTCAGCAGTGCTACCATCTAGAGAATTCACATGAAGCCCTTCAAGGACGGAACGATCCCCAGCCTTCTCTACCTCAAGCACACTCCCAGATGCGGTGCCATTGTCGACCATGGTCTCCACCACTCTCTCTTCCTTCCTCTTGCTCCGACCATGGTCGACCAAACTGGAGCTGGTAAGAAAGACATCTTCCGTACCTGACATCTCCTCACCATCGCCGCTCCGGCCCTCTTCTTCCCTGGAGTGAACCGATTCCACCTTGTACACGCGCTCGGTGACGGTGGATGTGGCATCGCGACGCTGGTTCAGAATTCTGTAGACGGCGTCGTTACCATAAACTCTTTTGCAGGAGCCGTGCATAAAAATGCGATCGGTTTCGTCGGCAGCTGCAAATCCCCTCCTCTGCTTATCATCTTCATTTTCTTCCCTTTCATTCTCCTCCACCCCATCCGCTTCCGTCTCGTCTTCTGTTTCATCCTCATCCTCGTATTCATTTTCCTCCTCTTCTTCTGTTTCGTCTTTCTCCTCATCGTCATCCTCTTCTTCGTCACCATCTAGGGAAGATTCCAGTTCCGATCTAGTTGTCTGCCCTCCATCAGACTCCCTCTCCACCTCAAGCTTCCCAACTGCAAACCCATCCTCAGCTTCCCTTTCCGATTTCGAATCATTTCCTTCACAGCTCAAGCACCTCAACCCTCCTACCTCCATCAACTCCACTCCCTCACTCTTTCCCCGCTGAGCCCCCGCCAGACAACTCTCCCACGAATCCCTCCCATAGACAACGTTCTTCTTCTTGTTCTTCTTCTTGTTCTCCTCCTCCTCCTCCTCCTCCTCCTCCTCCTCCAGCTCCTCCTCCCGATGAACACGATTCCCAAGCTTGGCGATCTCTGCGACGTGGCCATCACACACCGTATCCTGGGTAGTCGCGGAACGGGTGTCGAGGAGGTGTTCGACGCGGGTACAAAGTAGGCAGGGGGGCTTGAGGCCGAAGAAGGAGACGTATCTGAAGATGGAGTAGGAGAAGAGGGCATTCAGGAGGAGAAGGCCAATGAGGACCCACTCCAGGAGGGTGTAGACGAGGACGATTGTGATGTTGTGGGCATTTCTGCGGAGCAACGTCGCGAACTTGTTGCCGGCCATCGTGGTGGCGGCGGCGATCGGTGTTTTGTTCTGTGGCAGAGGAGACGAGCGACGAGAGAGGGGAGCTTCTAAATTGTCAACGTCGAGACGGCATTACTTGGGCTCGGTGGTTATTTTGTGTTTAACCTTTCACACTTGAAATTTTCGTTACAGGGCGAATTATTTTACGAGTTAATAAAATAAGAATGTGGAGCCCAGGATAATTCACTTGAGATGGTTTTTTAGGGATTATTTATTAAATAATAAATTTAAAATGCATATAGAAAAAGAATTTCGTCTAAATCCACAGCTAGCGAGGTATTTTCAATTTTGGAAGACTTTTACAAGGACTAATAAGAGGTATGATACCAAGAGTATTATTTCATAACCATAAAGTACAAGAGCTTGTTGAAAATTAAATCAGCTGAAGAAGAAAAAGACTATAGGTACATTTGTGAGTAATTTTTTTTTGAACTTCAAGGGTTGAAAAAAATTGAAGTTAAAATTATACAGTAATTTGAATGATAAAAATTTATATATTAAAATATGTACAATAATAATGATGTTATAAGTAATTTTAAAAGTTGAAAAAAGAATTAATGAATGCACTTTGTATTTCACTTGTCTCTATCTATGAGCTGATATAATTAAAAATTTACGATAATTTTTATGATATATTTAAGAAATCAAAATTGAAAAGTTAAAGTTGTAATTATAACAGAAAAAACTAATGTCATTGGAATCATAGCAAATTCCGGTGATTAGTTGTCGAATAATATTATTATTGGGTAGAAAGATGAGAATTCTATTTAAAATAGAATGAATCTTTCACGTACGTAGAGGACATGTTTGTTAAAGCTAGCATAATTGTATGTAAATGGATCGGTTATCAATAGAGCAGCATTTGTCTTTCTTTACAATAATGTGTTTTATGTTGTATTTAATTTTTAATGAGTTTTTACATGTTTAGTACTAATATTACGTCACTCTCTTTCGATTGTAAATTTTTATAGATTCCAAAATATATTTTTTATCTCATATATATATATATATACATACGCATACGAACTTATTTGAAATGTAGAAGTATAAAATACTCAGGGTTGCTTGTAAGAAAAGTAGTTGACCTTTTTTTTATGCCCAGCTGGCAGCTGGGCATCTTTCTTCTATTTTAATCAACGTCTGCATAAACTTGTTTTGATATCACGTTGTGTAAATTTCATTGTAAAATTAATTGTCAATAGAAGATTTAGCCTACTGATCATGTTTAATATCGAGTAATTTTTTATTCACCCTTGAGGAGAGTGTGGATCCAAATCTACATATTATAGTTTTACTCATTTAATCAGGGTGTGTTTGTTTTTTAACCTTACTTTTTATCGAGTATTAAAGTTAAAAATAATTTTATAAATAATATTAAAATTATATAATAAATTATAAAATTAAAATATATATAATATTACAATATATAAAAATTTATATAAATTTTTTTTTTCCCAAACAATACTCTAATCATATCCACGTGTGCATGCATGCTTTTTGACAAATTTAATGATTGCGGCTCGAGATGACTTCCGCCGTGCTTGCATCATGTAATTATTAACGAGAATTTTCTTCTCATAGAAAATATTATAATAATAGTATTATTAACTTTGCATATATATATATATATATATATAAGGGCACGAGTTCTGTAGACGCCTACAGAAGTGACTTCTGTAGGCGTCCGTTGATCGTAAGATCGACGATTGAAATTGAAAAACTTAAAAACACATTCTCTCATGTACGTGAAATTTAAAAACACTCTCTCTCCTACAACAGCTAAAATTTAAAAATAGTCTCTCGGCAGGTGAAATTTAAAAACACTGTATCTCATGCTGCAGCTGAAATTTAAAAACACTCTCTCATTTAACTTAAACAATTCATTCACGTGTGTATAATTAATTTTTCATTAATTAGCAATACAGTGATTAAATTTGAAAGATGTTTGTGGATATTTTTTAACTTAAATATTAGGGTGAATTTTTTTAAAGATAATTCGATTTTAACCGATTACTGAAAAGT
>JAMKPZ010002178.1:0-37499 GCA_024699675.1 Amphibolis antarctica
AAAATATTAAAATTATTTTATAAATATTCAATTAACGGTAAAAATCGTTTAATCAAATCATGTATATATGTTTAATTAATTAAATTATCATACATTTCCTGGTGTCCATCACAGATTCATCACTTTTCATACGTAACAAAAGAAACAGTATCTGGCTCATGTTGGCGTTTCATTGTTAATCAATTTTGCGCCGGTGTAATAATATTTGTAAATTAAATCGATATTTCAATAATTAAATTTTTATTAAATTTAAAATTTTATCGATAAATAAAATGAGGAAACGTACCGTACACATACATGTAAATAATCTTTACAAGCACCCAAATAAACAAAAAAAAAAACCCAGTGGTCCCTGCCCACCAAAAAAATGCCCTCGTCCCTAAATGTGTTTATCTTCGTGAGTATTAAAAATTTTGAATTAAAAATTCAAATATTCATATTAAATTTATTTATGAAAAAGTTAAGGACTAACGAAAATTCCTTGTGAGACTATAAGAAAATCCATTGAAGAAGAAGCGACAAAATGAAAGGTCAAACAGAAATTCCTTTCTAGATCACTGGAAAATCTGTTGGTGTAAAAAAAGTATGATCAGAAGTTCTTCTTTAGATCACAGAAAAATCCATTAGTACAGAAGAGTACCATTGGAAGTTTCTCTTTGGATTACAGGAAAATCTGTTAGAATAAGAGAAATACCATTGAAAGTTCCTTTTCAGATCATAAGAAAATCTGTTGATGAAGAAACGACAAAATGAAAAAACTAAGTTTCAATAGAAGTTCTTCTCCAAATTCCAAGGAAATCTGTTGATTAAAAAGTGACAAAATGAGAAAGCTAAGGATCAATGGAAATTCCTTCAAAGATTATAGGAAAATCTGTTAATGAAAAAATGACAACATGAAAAAGTAAAGTTCCAATAGAAGTTCATCTGTAGATCACATGAAAATCCATTGATACAGAAGAAGTATCATTGGAAGTTTTTCTCTAGATCACAGAAAAATCTATTGATACAGGAAAAGTACCACTGAAAGTTCCTTTCCATACCACGTAAAAATCCATTGGTGAAGTAAAATGAAAAAAAAAGTCTCAACGAAAGTTCCTCTCCATGTTACATGGAAATCTGTTAACGAATAAATGACAAAATGAAAAATCAAAGGACAAAATGAAAAATTCAATTTTTTTCTATTCATATTACAGAAAAATCCATTAATAAAGTAGTAAAGCGAAAGATGTTTTTTTGGGGGTTGGAGGAGAGGGTAGGGACCACTGGTTTTTTTTGGATGCACGTAGAGACGATTCACAGGTGTCGTAGTTCTTTTTTACTAATAAAATTATTTTAAAATAATAATTTTTTTTAAAATCAATAGTTGTAATTTTTATTAAATTAGAAGGTGGTTGTGTGATCTAACTTCTTCCATTAAACAAATCTGGTTGGACAGTCTCGATCACAGGTATATATTAAAAACAAGCATCGATTTAATTTTAACCCTTCAAAGAAAAAAAAGAAGAAGCATCGATTTAATTTTAACCCTTCAAAGAAAAAAAAGAAGAAGCATCGATTTAAGAACTGCACGTCTTCGTCCAAGCCCGGAAAAAAAGCAGAGGCAAGGGCGCAGCGCAGACGAGTACCAGTGACCAGTTCGCTGATCACTCCAGTGCCTTCTCCTTCCTCGAGTAGTTTTTTCACTCTACCATCCACTTTCTCTCTCTAAAATGGAACCTCGGCTTCCGCCGCATCTCCCTCTCCTCCTCCTCTTGCTCCTCTCCTCCGCCGCGACGGCGCTCGGCGTCTCTCATCCTCCGTCCCCGTCGCCCACCGCTGCCCCGAGACCAAAACCTAAATCGCAACCACCGCCGTCCCACATTAAGGGCTCCCCATCTCCGGCTAGGTCGACACTCGATCCGAAGCAACTGTCGGCGCTCCAGTCGATGAACCTGCCGACGACGAACGACCCTTGCTCGCTGCCACCACCACACAACTTCACCACCTGCGACTCCTCCACCCCGTTCCGCCGTGTCGTCGGACTCGCGCTGGCAAACTGCTCCACCGGCCTAGACTTCTCCGCCACGGCCCTCCGCACCCTCTCCACTAGTCTTGTCTCCCTGTCCTTCACCCGATGCCCCATTGACCCCTTCCCCATGCCCTCCTCCCTCATTTCCAATCTTCACAACTTCTCCGTCGTCTCCTCGTTCCAGAAGCTCACGGGCGTCTACCTCAGCAAACTCATCAATCTCACCGAGCTGGTCGTCACAGACGTCCCCATCCACACCTCCGGCGTCGCCGTTGTTTTGTCGAAGATGCAGAATCTAAGGTCGGTCAAGATCTCGAGGACTAAGATCCCCGGCGGCTTGCCGCATAACTGGAATTGTCCCAAGGTTAAGAAAATTGATCTCTCGACGAATGGTCTTGACGGGTCAGTCCTACCGTCGATCGGGACGCTGAAGGAGCTGGAGTTTCTTAATCTGAGCTCCAATGCGTTCACCGGTGCTCTGCCTCAGACCCTTGCTAACCTGGCGTCGCTGAAAATCGCGTCATTCTCGCACAATTCGCTGACGGGTCCGTTGCCCGATCTTCTCACAAAGTTGCCGCGGCTGGAGCATCTTGATGTTAGCTACAACCGGATCAATGGCACAGTTCCGAAATTCCTGATGAAGATAAAGGGGTTAAAGCATTTGAACTTAGCGTACAACAATTTCCATGGCGTGCTACCTTTCGATGCCTCCTTTATCAAGAAGTTGGATTTGATCAAGTTGGGTGGGAACAGCAATCTTTGCTACAACCACACTGTGCTTTCTTCCAAGCTGAAACTTGGGATTGCTCGCTGTGATAAGTATGGGATGCCAGTGTCTCCACGGACGGAACGAAATGTTTCATCATCTTCTTCTGATGACATCGCAGATGACAGTGAAAGCAATAACAAAGGTGGGGGACACCATGGCCCCAACAAGACAGTTCTGGCGGTGGCAATTGGACTCGCATGTCTGGTGTTTCTCGTCATATTCATCGTGTGCCTATCAAAAATGTGTAGGTGAGACAATACAGATCCCTGCTATCAAAAGAAGTTCATGACTGGAGCACCAAATTGGTATGGGCATTCTTTTTGCACTACATTGAAATTTTAGCATATACTTCTATTAATTTTGGCACACATATGGATTGGGTTGACGGTATGTTGTAGTTGGGTTGTATTGAAATCTTTATAACGACTTTGGCAAGTTATTGCTTGAATTCTGCCTACCCTTTTATCGAATGGAGATTTTTCTTGAGTATGCTATAAACACTTGTCTCTTTTGAAATATCGCTCTTCTGTTGCTGCCTTGAATTTTTGTGTCAATGCTGCTTCATTTCTTGTTAGACTATAAGTTAAAAGAAATAAAAAATTTATATATATTTCATATGATAACATGAAAAATACACATTATAATTTTTTTAATCGATTAATGATAAACGTATTTTGTAGCTAAAACATAGTGTATGGTTTATTTCCATTTGTATACATTTTTTTACAATATTGAACTCAAATAATTATTATTGAATTAAAAACAACTAATACATGTAGTGGGCTTTTTCATCAAAGATACATGTAGTACAGGATCAAAGTTGACTTTTTAAAAATGTTTAATAATGTGTGAAGAAAGTCTAAAATAAATGTTAATAAGAAGAATATCATAAATAAGTAGTATAAAATATGCCAAAAAATGGACTAGATTATTGAATTGCATGCTGTATTTGTGAAAGAAGAATGAGAGAAATATGAATGAGCTTTTCTTAAATGGATAAGGGGGTGTTGTTGATTTAAATATTGTTGAGTATGAAGCCATATGGTTTTGGCTAATTCAGTCATTTAAAGCTTATTTATATGGACAAGTATTGTTTGTTGCCGTAGGATCAGAAAATTTTAGTTATTTTCTCTAAATTCTTTGTTTGGTTACCAAAAACCACTTCAGTGTCATTTGATTCCACTTTGAACACACACACACATGCAAATATGATTTTCCCTCTGTTGTTTTGGACTAGTGGGTCATTGGTTGGAATGACTAGTTGGCCAATTTTTGGATGCTAACTTGTAAAACAATGAACAAGATCAGGGTTTCGTCTTGCCTTTTTGATGCTTAAGTCAGACAGGCAACAGAAGGTAGATCATGTTTGGGGTTGGATTGCGTACCTGTAATGATGCATTTGTTTTAATATGTATATGTGATGGTGATAAGTAAAGGTCAACCAATGTTTGGTGGTTGTATGACGCCCAGGCGGTTGTAGTGTCCAACTCAACGATAAGTGGCAACCATGCAGCATGGAAAATGTTGACGGTGTTAAGTTTGCTCAGGGTGATATCACATGATCCTTTCTGACATTTTCTTTTACAAACTTTCTAGGTGACACAACCCTCCATAGTGTGTACCGTAGGATGTTTCTTGGTGGGCAAATGGTTCAAAGTGAAGTTTAACACCGTTGTTAGTCGTGCTGTCTTTCCAGCTAATGAAAGAATATGAAAAGACACGTTGCATGGAATTCTTTTTGTTCTGAAAAGCTAGTAACATCATATAATTAATTACAACTGATACTGCTGCCATCCTCAAAAAATTACTGCTACCATTGTTCAAAATTCTAACTAATACATCTTTCCTTGATTTTCAAACTCACTAATAACATATATATATATATCTATAAAACGTTGATGATTGGATGATACAATCAAGAACTTGTATTTTTTTATAATGATAGTGTTTTGGTTTGAATTTGAATTCAATATCTCATTACCAGAATGATGTGGAGGAATGATATCAACTAAGTTGTGCTGCTGTTGATCACGAACTTATTGTTTTGATATGTTTTTGCATCCTTCCCTTTTTTATCGGAACAGTTGGAACTGCCATGTTTTTTGGACGGAAATCAGAATTTCAATGTGAATCACACTTTTTTATGCTTGATGGTTAATCTCGTTATGCTTGAGAAGGACTGAAGTGGGGATGCAGTAATTGGTGATTTCTTCTCTGGTTAGTGACAAATTAGACGGGAGTGATTCATTTGATTTGTCGTGTTTTATCTTGTTTGGATATCATGAGTTGGTACTAGCAAATTAAAAATGGTAGGTGTCCATTAAACAAAAAAACTACCCTGAGTTTTCCTTTTTAGGTAAGCAAGCTATTTCTCTTAATAGGTAAGAAGATATTTCTTTTGCTATTGAATTTGTAAGGAGATGTTGTTGATAAGATTTAATTGTTTACAGAATGTATGACATCCCATACTTCTGCGAAGTTGATTTAGTTGGGAGCTATCTTCTGAGTCTCTGTGGCATTCAAGTTGCAACTTTTGTGCTGCTTCACCTGTTCAAAAAACTTTTGTGCTGCTTCACCTGTTCAAAAAACTTTTGTGCTGCTTCACAGATCAGTGGGTTGAGCATATTGTTGTATATTTTCACCCATCAAAATATCAAATAGACAGTAAAAAATAAGCGGACAGGTAATCACAGAAAAAACATTTATGAGATGGGGCAGTAGACTCGGTTCCTTGCAACCACAGGCATGCTACAACCCACAAGTCTCTGATTTATACTAGATTGTGGAAAATCTCCAAGGTGCTCTTCCATGTAAATTTGACACCAAGAAATTTTGTCAGATTTGTTTGATTGATCATTCTCTTTTATGACGGTGATGGTACCTGAATGACAACATCATTGGTTGGCACAGGCACTCAACCAACCTCTCAATTTGTTTCTGCAAGCTTCATAGTTGTTGGTATTCTTTTCTTTTGACATGGTACTACTTTTTTCCATTATTGAATGCTTTTGTCAAAATTTCTAATTTGTTTACTAGTATGTTGCGTGTGTGATTGTGAAATTTTTACTCCAAAATGTTGAATTTGTTAGAATGTGGGGACTATGCTCCATCATACTCTTGAAAGGAAGAGTTGTTTCATCAAATGAACAATAATGACTTCATTTATGAAAATGCAAGATTATTAGGTAAAGCTTAAAGAGAAGAGTTTTGTGATGTTTCAAAAGTTAGATGAAGTTGAAGTTAAGAATGGTAACATAAATAGAATTAGAATTTTATAGTAATTAATATAATAAAAAGTTATATATTGGAATTTATGATAATGTTAACTTAAGTCTTGCAGGCATGTTTAATGTTTATCTTTGAAAGTGAGTGATTTTATCAAGTATTGAACATTGTTTTTTTTTTTTTTTTGGTTTTGTCTGATCAAATCTATGTAAGACGTAGATTATAACAACAATAATAGTTTAAATCATACAAATTATTTTATTTCAAATTTTTTTATTTATTGTCAAAGTTTTTATTACAATACATAAATTTAAATCTTTTAAAATTGTTAATTGAATAATTTAAAGCCTATTTTTATTTTTAAAATTTTTTCTACGTAATTCTTCACTCTTAACCGTTAGCATCATGAAATTTTATAGGTTGCGTGTGGGTTCGACCATTGACATGTTTTTTGAAAATTATTATTTTAAAATAATTTTTACTATATTAGTAAAATTTTAAATTTATAATCATAAATTTTAATGAAAAATATTTTAACTACTGAAATATCACTGTAACGATATCTCGGCGCAAATTTATCAATCATCGGTCTTTTTATAAATGGATTGAGATGAAAAATGAATTTTCATCGATTACAAATAAATTTACGTGTAAAAATTTATTTTTGTTAA
Organism: Amphibolis antarctica; assembly: GCA_024699675.1. Taxonomy (NCBI): domain Eukaryota; kingdom Viridiplantae; phylum Streptophyta; class Magnoliopsida; order Alismatales; family Cymodoceaceae; genus Amphibolis; species Amphibolis antarctica. Next base: position 6,674 of record JAMKPZ010002178.1, read on the forward strand.
ATTTAATTTTTATAAATTTTATAGGTACAAACGTAACAAACTTTACCAAATGCTTTTAAAAATGAATATGCTGTTCGTGCACGTGCTCGTTCGATACAACGGCTTACATGAAAGGGACAGGCTGGCCGATTGGGACAGTCGATACTAACAGTTTATTAGATAATTATTATGTATTTTACAGTAATATTTATTAAATATTAAATAATTTTAATATTTTATATTAAAAAATTATATAAAATATTTACATTCTAAATCTTATAATTTTTTTAAAATTTCATCTCATCTAATTGCACACCGTAAACAAACACCTATTAAGACTTTATTTGTTGTAATAGTAAAAATAGGTGATGTGAGTTTTACTTTTTTTAAAAAAAAATACATGATTTATAAAAATATATAAAATAATAAATAAAATATGTTATTTTACACTTGAAACTTATGTAACCAGTAATATGATCAAATTAACTATAGAAACTAACGTACATAGTAAATAACTATAGTGTATAATACTAACCAAGGCAACAAAAATTAACTTCAATATTAATATTATTAATATTTATTTTAAAATTATTTTTAATTATTATTATTATTATTATCAACAAATACTTTTAATTAAATTTTAATATTTTTTAATAATATTATTATTATCATATAAATTTTAATTTTAATTATAAAACTAATTTCGATTTTAATTTTATTTAATTTTTGAAATTAATTAAAAAAATTCAATATATATATATATATATAGATAGATAGATTAATATATTCCAAATTAGTCGGTGAAGGACGGTAGGAGGTGTCCCGCGTGCCGATCAAGTCGGCAGGCGAAGGAGGCGGTGCTCCACTGCATGGGCTGGCGAGGAAGGTAGGCCGTCGGATCCCATCAGCGATCCGGCCAACAGGGACATGGGAACCGCCGCCAGCGACAGCCTGGTTCCACCCGTCCCGAGCCGACACGATACACGCGAAAGCGACGTTACGTGTCCAAGTTCCCGAACCACGTGCGTCGTCAACTGCCCAACAACAGCTGGACGTTACCGGACGACAGCTGAACTTTTTTTTTAAAAAAAAAGTGAAATGCGCGTATGTCGACGGTAGGACGTGTTTGTTTACGTAGTATAATTAAATAGGATGGAGTAGAATTAGATTTTAAAAAAATTATATGGTTTATGATATAAGTATTTTGATATAATTTTTTAGTGTAAAATATTAAAATTATTTGTTACATATTAATATAGAATATTATAATATATAGTAAAACAAATACTAACGATAGATTTGTGTTTCTTGAACATTAATAATAAAAAAATTTGAAAAAAAGTTTTAAAAGTTTAAAATATTTTTAATATTTTTAAAATTAAATATATTTTTTTTAAAATTTTAATAAGCTGCACAAATAGTCTCATAAAAATTTTCATTTCTAAATATTTAACATTTCAACGGTAAACTTTTTTTCAAAATTTCATTTTCTACAAACTTCCCCTAAGCATTGTTTACTTTCCTACCGCCGTAACAATATGTAAAGTAGGATTTACGTTTTTCAAGAAAATACATGATTTACGATAAAATAGTTATGATATTATTTTTTTAACTTGTAATAATTAACATAAAATAATGAATACATTATTGAATAAAATATGTTATTTTACCTTTGAAATTTGTGTACGAAGTAATACAAGTCAAATCATTTATTAGTATTTATGAATAATTTGATTTTTTTTTGATAAAATGTACCTTAGAAAATTAAAGTACATGATAATTTGGTAAATAATTATGATACATAGTGCCAACCGCTGCAATAAATGGACCATCATCTAATTTTATATCTTAAATAAATATACTTTGAGATAATTTTATAGTATTAGTAGAATTTTGAATATGAGATTATCCAATTTCAAACCTTCATTATCCACTCTTCTTTGTGTTCCTCTGCTTTGTATTAACTTTTAGCTCTTTGCTTTACTAAAGTTTTATTTATTTATGAAATTTTCACTATACATTTTTATTTTTTATTATATATTACAATAATGTATAGTAATATTTATAAAATAATTTTAAGTTAAAAATTATACTAAAATACTTATATTGTATTTGTTTTATTACTTTTAGTTTTAATTTTTCACTGGTTTTGTAGCTAGTGTGCCTTGTTATGGAAAAAATATTGGCATAATAAAGTTAATTTCCAAGTTTAGGTTTTCTGTTTAGAAGAAACTCCGTTGTAGTCTAGGTGGTAAGGATACTCGGCTCTCACCCGAGAGACCCGGGTTCGAGTCCCGGCAACGGAACGTTTTGGCAGTAGTAATTTTTTGTCACGTGTGTGACCCATCATCAAATGGGAAGCATTCCTGGAAAGGAAGCTTTCAAACTCATCATCAACGGAACTTTTTTCCCCAATTGTCCTCAATTCGAATATGAAATGGTATGTCGCAGTTTACCTGTAAATGTGAGCGACAATGCCATTAGCAGATTTGGATGGATTTTATATAGTTTTGTTGTTGTGCTGGTGCAAGTGTAGATAGCATGTACGATGTATTGTATTTTGTATGATTGAATTTGCTTATTCAAGACTGTGCATGTAAGAATTTACCACTAGGTTTTCCAAGACAAAGTTTGAAAGTGACTGGCATTGCACCTTAATGTGTTGCTTGGGCAAGCTGTGGTTGAGTTGGTTTACATGTCATAAGCCTGAACAAGTAGTTTTCCAAGATAAAGTTTGAAAGTGACTGACATTGCACCTTAATGTTTTGCTTGGGCAAGCTGTGATTGAGTTGGTTTAATTACATGCCATTAGCCTGGACAGGTAAAATTGTAACTGTGCCATGTTGGAAGAATTTATTGAACTTGAACAATTCCATGTTCTCCAAATATGGTGTGTTTGTTTAAGAAATAAAAATTGGTTGAGTTGATGCTTATATTTTTTTTAAAATTATAAGATTTAAAATATAAGTGTTTTGATATGATTTTTTAATTAAAATATTAAAGTTATTTGATAAATATTATTATAAATTATTAATAAAAAATAAAGATAAATAATAAAAAACGTGAAAACAAATAATACATCTCTTATTAATATAATATTAAAAAAAAGATATATTTGTAAAGAACCCTAGAGTCTGGTCATCACTGACGCCCAAGTCCCGAATACGAAAATCCACCGTCCCGCCCAATTACGGCTCCCTCGCCTCGCCCATCGCAGACAACAGAAGAAGTAGATCGCGATTCGTGGAGGATGAGGGAGGAGGTGGTGGAGAAGCTGCGAGGAGTGGTGAGGGACTGCGTCAGCAAGCATCTCTACTCCTCCGCCATCTTCTTCGCGGATAAGGTCGCGGCCATGACCTCCGACCCTGCCGACATCTACATGCAGGCCCAGGCCCTCTTCCTCGGCCGCCAATACCGTCGCGCACTCCACGTCCTCATCTCATCCCAGATCGTTCCCCGTGATCTCCGCTTTCGATACCTTGCAGCCAAATGTCTGGTACCGTTGCCCGTTACCTCTGCTTTTCTCTAGTGGTTTTGGAAGCTCGGAGCCGCTGGTGTAATTTATGGCTTACGAGATTTTTGATGGCAAGGAATGAGCTTGGTTTCTTCTGCCGTCACAGCTTTCCCATTGGCCTGAGTTGTCTTCCTAATCCTGTAGTTGATGCCATCCTACGTATAAAGGAAATGGGGTGTCAATGAAATTAACATTTGCCTCAAAAGCCTCATCTTTGTCGATATGCGTGATCTAATATACGTAATTGTAGAGAGAGAGATAAATTATACTTTTGTTTTTTCATTAATTTGTTCCCACACTTTGAACAGTTATCAGTAATCAAACCATTTCCGTTCTCAAAAATTGAGTTAATTACCTTAACCATTTTCAACCGTGTATTCCTACCAGTCCTATTTGCCCACATAAAATTTCTATACCAAAATATATTAATTTAATTGTTTTACGTAAAATAATTTTAAGAAAAAATTATTAATTCAATTGTTTTATCAAAATTTTATTGCTTTCCTTGTTCAATCGTTTTATAAAATTTCTATATTAATTTAATTGTTTAAAGCATTTCGCATGTTCTCCGCCAGAGCTATGAAATGAATAAGGAAAATTTCCATGATAATCATGTCCGGTTTGATTTGTCTTTAGGAGGGTTTTCAGATGGAAATCATAGTCTGAATAAGCCTACGATTATAACGAGTAGATGGGTTTCTCACTATCATACCCTTCTCACTTCCAAGACTAGACCAATGAACTTGTTCAAAAAACATCAGACCAATGAATAATGCTGTTGCTTGCACACTTTTATTTCATATTGCTACTTCGCATTTGAATCAATTTTTAGAAAGATTCATAGCATGGCAACTCTAAAACCCAGATGCAAGACTTGTAAAGCATTTTAAAAAGGAATGAAATTTTTTATCTTTATTTTAAGTTATTAGAAGAGAGTTCTTCATCATGCAAGTTGTTGCAAGCGTGTTGTCTTTTTAACTATTGATCATTTAGTTTATTTTTCAGCAGATTTAAGTGTCTTTTTACCCACATATCAGGAGGAACTCAAAGAGTGGCAGCCATGTTTGACAATGCTTGGTGATGCTAAGGTGGATGAACATGGAAATATTAGTGATGCAAAAGATTTTGATGCAATGTATTTGGACAAGGACAGTGAAGATCGCGAAATCAATGTAATCTCTCATTGTAATGTTACTTCTTTTGTTCTTTATGTTGTTCTTTATGTAATGTGACCACAAGGTGACATGTTTCACAAGAATTCTTTTGCAGTATAAGCTGTAATAGAACAATGGGGCCAATGAACCAACTTGTGAATGCAATTTTTTTATCATGGACATATTTTTTGTGTTGCTTTTGATCCATTTATTGCTATTGGATAAAGATTAATTTATATGCTAGGTTTAGATCAGCCGTGGTCCAGCTTACACTGAGCACAGACTGAAATTCCTAACCTAAAACTCATACCAACTAAATTTCCGGTCTAAACTAGTTTGCATCCCTATTATCAGTTGATATAATTTTAATTTAATGAAAAGAGTTCTAAATAATCTTCAAATTTCAATCAATTGTCCTGTAGAAGTTTTACTTTGCATGTATGTATCTAACTAGAAATCCAGTGTTTATAGAAATTTTATAGTAACAGTGGAAGTAATCATTTTCTTTCAGCTCTAAAGTCTAAACAAATCACTAAAGACATCATACTGGTGCAAGCTTCTTTCCTCTTTGGTTATTGTGAGAAACTGGTTTCTTAGAGTCCTTTTTGACCTTTTTTCTTTTTGATTTTTCTGGGGTGAATTTTTTCTTTCCTTTTTGGTTTCCTTGATCTTCTTGATTAATTATTCGTTTTTGGTTGATCTTTATTTTTAATAATCCACATTTTCCTTCTCTAAAAAAGTGGAGAATCTTGCAGGTCCGTATGATTTATTTTCTCATGATATTTTTAAGCACAAGACATGCTTAGATCACTGACATGGAGTATTGTTTTCCATCCATGCTTGCATGGTATATCAAAATGATACTTCAGAATTAATTAAAATACTCTGAATTCTCTGTGTGCATCATTCTCATATTCTTAATTATTAAATTTATTTTCCTACTTCTGTTATATGTAATTCAATTATGTTCTACTATTTTCTGTGGACTCCTAGGCTGTTCTTATCATCTAAGTTCCATGCAGATCACATCTGCAATTTGTTTTTTACGTGGGAAGGCAAATGAGGCTTTAGAAAATCGTACTCAGGCTCGACTATGGTAACTGCTAAACCTTTACTTAGACGTCATGCTTGCTTGACATCTTTGTGGGCAATTATTTAATGCAAAATTCCAAGGTCAAAAATGATAGATGTAATAAATTAGTAACTTGAAATCCAAGTACCAACAAACCATGCATTATGTGGCCACATGGATAGGCACTGCACACATTTGCTGGTCATGGAAGATATGCAATTAGTGTTGTCTGTTTGATAACCACATATGCATCATGCATGCCATTTTGCAAAGTACAGATAACCCTTCTCCTTCCCATAAAATTTCTAGCATTAAACAGTTTATGGATGCGATCATATTTCAAATAGTTTCTTCCATTACTGATAATAAATGCCAACGTATACTACATATATATTGAAATGCTTTTTTTAATATTAAAAAATCAAGTGGTCTTCTGGATCTTTGAAATGTGAGAATTTGTTATTCTTTGAATCATTATTTAATTTCTGCTTTGATGCTGTCTGTCTGGAAGGACTTGTAAGTACTCCTTGTGTTGATTGTTTCAAGGTATCAAGCTGCCTTTAAGGAAGATCCATTATGTTATGAGGTACATTGATTTGATTGTGCATACAGCATAGACCTTTGTGGGTCAAGACACCAAGTTTGCCAACTGTTTGAAGATGATGTGAATCATTTTTTATCCGTTTTAAAAATCATTACTTCATTATGTATTGCAAACAATGCCTTTTTATTGAAATTTTGATATCATTGGACATGCTTCTCTTTTTTTCTTAAACCATTACAGGCCTTGGATTGTCTGATCAGTCATTACATGCTGACCTGTGAGGAAGGTAAACAGTAATTTTCATTTCAGATCAAAAATATAAAACTTATATTTTTGTCATTTTAGTTTTATAATATTCTTAACAATTTTCCTTTGCAATAATCGTCATTCTCAGTGATATGTATTAAATTTAATGAGAATCATCCCATTGTTCCCTCCAGAGATAGCTTGAAAATTTTCATGATGGGTTCTTGACGGATTGTTCTCTTTCCTCTGATTCAGTATTTTTTTAAACATTTGTGATATGCTGTCAGCTGGTCATCCTTTCCTTATGCAATCATGTAACCCGATTGGCATACTTTCAGGATAAATTAATCCACAATGTTCAGGACTAGGTTACTATGAAAGGAATTACGCAAATGTTGTCTGATGATGCCTTACAATCTGATGGAAATAAGATGCCAAATAACATTATGGTTCTATGATTTATTTCAGAATCAAATATTTTATCATCCATTACTTTTGATTCAGAAGATCAGTGGTTATCAGCATACTACTCATGCCTTTTGAAAAAGGTACTTTGCCCTTTAGCTCATTTGGAGACTAAATATCAATGTTATGTTTTGGGATCTGATATCAAATCATTTGGCTATTTAGAAGGAATTTGATGTGTCCATATATTACTTCTATGTTTGTAAGATTTTTTACGTTAATATTTCAGTATGGGAAGGGAAATGCTGTTGAGGCAAAGTTCAGAGAGTTTGAAAAAGAAACTAATAATATCAGCTTAGTGGATCCATCTCCTAGTGGCACATTGAAAAATGATTCCGATCTTTTGGCTTGTAAGGCTGAATACTACTATCAATGTGGAGAGTATCAAAAATGTTTTGCACTTACTTCCATGTAAGTTCAACTTACTCTCCTTTTCATTTGAGGGATGCAATTTATGCAAATCAAAACTGGAAATTTATGCTTTTTAATATTCATCATAGGCTTTTAGAAAGAGATCCCTACCACTTCAAGTGCACATCAATTCATTTGGCAGCTGCCTTGGAGCTTGGTCGTTCGAATGACCTCTATATTATGGCATGCAATTTAGTGAAGGATTATCCACAGAAGTGAGTGTAGGCCTGTGATGCCCTGCAAATTAAGATAGCTTGCCAAACATTTGTGTTTATCCTTTGTAATTCATCAATCTATAATTTTATATTGGTCAATGGGTCTTATTTCTTGGTACACAAGCTATGCTTGACCACCAGTGTTGTTGCTGTTAACTTTTTTTAATTATCATTATATTATCTAATTCCTTTCCGGTTTCTGCATGTGTGGAATTTGCAATTGAACACTGACCTACGTTATTGTCTAACAATTGTAGAGCTCTTTCATGGTTTGCTGTTGGTTGTTACTATTACTGTATCAAGAAGTTTGACCTAGCCCGAAGATATTTCAGGTATTAATATCATGTATTTATCTTGTTCCTTACATGACAACCTTCAAATCATGTTGCATTCACATGTTTTCTTTTAGTTCTAATAGTCATCAGTCCGCACAAGTACCTAACTTGGGAACATGGTCAACTATATGTTTTTACACAACTCTCACTTTTCAATTTCTTGATTCCATGACTATTCACATCGTTTGATATTTTGTTTTGTATTGCTGGAGTTTCTCTTAGTTGGCATGTTGTTATTGTTTCCATGTTGATTTGACTTCTTTATTGTAAACATTGTGTGAATATAATTTTGCATAAGGACTTTAAAGCATAAAAATCTGCTTGGTGAGGATTAGTGCAACATCAGAGACGCTCCACTATGATCTGAAGGTTACAATTCAAATATTAGGAAACAACCTCTCCAATATTTGGATGTAAGGTTCCATACAGTTGAAATCTCTCAAGACCTCAGATTAGTAAGAGCCTTGTGCACTAATATTTATCTTATTTATTTCAAAGCACAAATATATCTATCTTAAGTGATTAACAGTGTTTTTTTTTTAATCATTTAAAAGTGATTAACAGTGTTTACAAATATCACATGCAGTGTATTTCTTTAGAAACAGACATGCTTTGATATGCCATAATTCAACTGTATTAAGAAGTTTGCTTTCCTTATGGTTGTTTACGTGGGTTTTCCTCACCTAAAAAAATTAATGTTGTTTGAAATTTTTTTGAGGAGTTTTAGGTTTTTTTTACATTTTTATATTTGAATTTTTCTTGTATCACTTCTAATGGGGATTTGTTAATTACCATGAAGAATTTCATGAATAATTACCGTGCATAAATAAAAGCAATTTAGAAAAAAAACAACAAAAATGAAAATTCTTCTTATATCAACAGGATTGAATATACGGCAGGAAAAAAGAGTATGGGCAGCTTGGTTCTACATTCAGTCCCGTTGATATAAGAAAAATTTTCTTTTTTGTTGTTTTCTTTCTAGATTTCTCTTATTTAGGCACGATAACCGTCCATGATGTTTTTCGTGGTAATTAATGAATCCTCATTGAAAGTGATTTGAGAGATATTCAAATATAAAAAAGAAAAAATCCCAAAATTCCTAAAAATATTTTTTTAAGTGAGGAAAAACCCATGTAAACAATGGTGCATTTGCTGTATCTTATCTTAGACTTGTATTACTTTATATGTGACATGGTTGCTATATTTCACATTTTTTAATTATGATTTCCCAATGCTATTTGATCTCAACAAATATACTGTTCATATGTCATTTGTGAAAAAATTAATTAGATCTTTTTTTTTGCTAAACTCTATTTTGCAGCAAGGCTTCAAGTCTAGATGGAGCATTTGCTCCTGCCTTGCTAGGTGCTGGGAATGCTTATGCCGTACAAGAAGAGAGTGAACAGGCAATGGCTGCTTTTCGTTCTGGTGCTCGCTTATTTCCCGGGTATTTGTTTGCGATAATTTTGTGTTCATCTTGGAAAATTTTCAACTTTTTTGCTTTTATTGTTGTAGATTAAATTGCATATTGGCAATTATTTCATGATTTATTGTCTTTTATTTTCCAAGACCTGAACCACTTTAAGATAGAAGATTAGATCTTTTCCTTGATCCATATAAGAATGGAAGGCTCGTTTTGCATTGTAATATAACTGGAATGAAGCTCCTCTGAGTTTACAAGACTGATAATTACAACTCAGAAGGGAAAGGGGATTAAAACTTTGTTGTATGCGTAATATTTCTGAGTCCGTGCACAGTCTATTCACTTTAGATATGTAAAAGGGAGTCTTAGTATCCATTAATTCTTTCTAATTTCTTGACCAACCATGTTTCATTGTGGGTACATTCTCCATATAGAATAGGTCTTGAGATAACCAATCTTGTAAAGTTCTCTGTGTTTCATTCAGGTGTCATTTACCAGCATTGTACATTGGAATGGAATATGTGCGAACTCATAATTTCAAACTTGCTGAACAGGTATCATGCCTTAAACTCAACAGTGGATGAAATCTGATTTGAAACCATGCTTGGTCCTCATCAAATTTCTTTGATACACAGTAAAAAAATTGTTTAGTCCAAAGCAGCAAATTTCCAAGAATACAGAGGTGGAGAATATCTAGATCTTTTAATGTAGGAAAAAAAATGATTCACACAATTAACATTCATGAAATAGAAAATGCTTCATGAAAATTGTCACTTTACAAATTGTACAATCATTTTCTGAACTGCTTAATGGGGGGGTCACATGGGTGAATATAAAATAAGACCTACAATAAACTGTGCGTAACTTGGAGGAGGCTATCTTTTTTCTTATTTTTTTATGAATCAAATCTTTATTTAAGCACTTGGTACTGATTTTACCTTTTGCAGTTTTTCATGCAGGCAAGAGCAATATGCCCATCCGATCCACTTGTATTTAATGAACTCGGAGTTGTTTCTTATCTTACAAAAGAGTGAGGAGTCCTTTGGCTTGTCATGCATTTTCAGCCTTTTCATATAGTTGCACAACTATTGCATTTGAGTGATAATTTTGATGAAACTTTTTTGCTTTTTTCTATCACATAAGAAAGAAATGTTACACTTGTATGCAGTGGTTTTCACTTTACATATACATTTCATCATTAATGAAGTTGTATTTCGTCTTCTTTATTCTTTTACCGACTTTTTTGTAACCAATTGATGAAACTATTTCACTATTACATTTGTGAGTTTAGTCAATGAAGTTTGATGCAGCTTGTTTTTGTACTGTTATAATTCAACTCTGTTATGTTTTTTTTGTCCAGTTATCAAAAAGCTGTTGGGTGGTTTGAGATGACAATGGCTTATATCTCATCACCCTTCAATGAAATGTGGGAGCCAACCTTGGTCAATCAAGCACATGCGCTAAGAAAGCTCAAGTATGTATATATGATCATTGAATGAATTAACCTGTTTTGGTAGTTATGGATATTTGTCATGCTTTGATATTGAGATCAATCCCTTTACAAATGATCACTTTTTTTTTTCAAGTAAAGGTGCAGTTGGAACTTCTTTAACTAAGTTGTGTGCAAGTTTCTTAACATTGATCAAAAGGTTTTAGCTGGGTCTGTAGCTTTGGTGGTTTACCTGGTGAATTTGTTGTCACTTTTGTTTTCTAGAGCCTTGATCTCATGCTTCCTGGGAGGTGGGAGGCCCATAGCTTTAGTAGTAACTTGTAAGTTACACCTTATAATTAACATATATATATATTTTTATCCAATTGTGGCTGTTATAATAGTCTTACATTGATACATATCAGGAATAAAATCAGATTTAAAATATATAAAATTCTTTCCCTCATTATCAATTGATTTTGAAATGAAATTTTAACATGATATCAAAGTCAATTCACACATATTCACCTATAAACACTTATAGACATAAAAAATTAAAAATAAATCACAAGTGAAGGAAAGTATTATAATAGTTCGACATTAATAAATGTAGGGAATTAAATTGGACTTAAAATATAAAGGACTCTTTCACTCATTATTAGTTGATTTTGAGATAAAATTTTAATGGTGGCTATTTACAATTTCTGCTAAATGGTTGGTGCAAAGATGAAACTGGGAGATGCAAAACTGAGTGCACCACCCATTTATATGTGATAAGGATAAGCTTGCACTGTAACCAAATTATGAGTGCATTCTATGAAGTGCAGCAGAAATGATAGTTGCCAATATTGAGTTTGATTGCGTGATCTTTATCAATATCATTTTGTACGGGTATCTTCATGAACAAGTCAATATCAAATTTTTGATGCTACAGAATTACAGCTACTGGTTTCACGGTAGTTCATGGGAAGCAAGAGAAACCATTGTATTGTGAATTACCTGTAGGTGTATCCTTACGCTAATTAACTGTTTATTACATTCATTAATTTTTTGTAGTTATTCTTGGGATTTTTTATCAGCTGTGGGCAGAGTAAGTCTATGGTCTGCCAAGTGGCAGATACAAAAGAAAATTTTAAAAATTCAAAATAAATGTTCCTACACTCTATCATAGTGCCTCACCGTGTGGATGAAAATACACCATATTTATGTTAGTGGGTGGTTCACACAATCTATTCCATAAGCTATTTACATGGAACAAGTTATTATTTTTTCTCATAACCATTTTCTTATTAGGAGGTATGATGAAGCAATCTCTTATTATGAGAAAGCCTTGGCACTTTCTGCACGAAGTTTGAGTGCCTATGCTGGTTTAGCATACAGTTATCACTTACAGGTAACCTTGAATTTCCTCTTGTTACGCATGACATTTTGGTTATTCAATATATATTTTGGATATTTTGTCTTCCTTTTTGAGTAATCCATAGAAAACAAAATTGGTTGCTTAAATGAAGTTCAACAATAAGAACTCTTATCATGATCAAATAGTTTTCATCTTTTTTGAAAAAGCACTTGCAGCTTACCAGTTCATTTCCTAAGCCTTTGAAAAATTATCATCTAAGAATTTATTGAAAACAATGAAATTTTAATTCCTGCTTTTTTCAAAAAATCATCTGTTATGATTTATTTCAAAAAACTAACAAAAAATTACAATAACTTCCATTGACACTATCTCCCACATCATCTGTCCCTCCACCATAACCTTCCTTGTCCATCTCAGGTACTCCATCGGAAGTTAGTACCATTAATGAGGGAGTTGTGGGTGTGGGCATGATAGGTGTCCGTGTGGTTGTAAGCAAGGGGTTGTGACATAAAGGGTTTGGGGAGGTGATGAATAGAGAAACTGGGTGAGGGGTTGATGACTGGAGTGGTTCAAGGGTGGTTGATAGGTTGGATTAGGGAGCATGGATGGAATGGAGTTGGAGGTGGGCTTGGTGTGTGGCTTGAAGATATTGGTGTATGGAAGAGGGGAAGGTGGCTGTGGTGTGGTGATTGTTGGAGGGAAGGCAGTGCAGGATTGCCAGTGGGTCAAGATAAAATTTCTTTTTATTTTATCCATAAGTTACAGAAAAACCTTGGTACACATCTACAGCCAAGCCAACTTATCTCAAAAAGATCAACAAGCGAAAACAATATTTCTGATTAAAAAAACTAGTTTTTTTTAAAAAGCTTAACTAGATAAGTGGCTCACATGCATCTTAAAACTGTAGAAGCATTTTTCTATCGTGAAGTATTTCACATTTTTGAAATGTGACTATCTTCAATCTAGGGGTTTTTGTGATCAGAACTTGTGGTATGTGTAAATTATAATATTTTTGAGAATTTTCTGCTTTAGATTTGTTGTTGTTTATACTCATTTGGGTATGATTTTGACATTTAAGATTCTTCAATTTTGAGATTTTGGTTAAAATCATGGTTAGACATCTTTGACATGAATAATTTTAAGCAAAATCTGATCGATTTTGTACAGTGATTTGTAATTCATTTTTTTGAGAATTTGAGAATGAACATTTTTGTCGATTTTGAGATTTTGCATCAAATTTTATGTGCTCGTCTTAAATTGAAAATCCTTTTGACCCAAACATCTAATGAATAACACTCACAATCGACAAATGTTGAAGCTTTTGAATTGTGTGAAATCTTGATTTTGCTAAAAATCTGAGCTTTTAAAATCGTATCCAAAGTTTCAAATGCCACCAAGTGTTCCCCCAATATCATCTCTACCACTGCATTTTCTCAGATCTATTTTCATTACTCTTTGAAAAACAATGACTTTGGCAGTTATGAGTGGAAGTAACCAACTGATAGTGGATAGTATAATTGGTCTTCTCTAAAGTACTAGTTTGAACCAATCGAAAATTCTATTATTATCGGATAAAAGTGGTAGCTATTGATTTAAATGCAACCTTTATTGCTCGCTATTGTATAATTTATGCTTGCTAGATTATACTTTGCTTCTGAAAAAAGGGTTATATTTTACTTAAAAATTGCTGAACTTGATTCTGTTCTCAGGATAATTTTGATGCTGCCATCACCTATTATCACAAGGTAAATCACCATTTTTGGCAATTGTTGCTGCATTAAACTTTGTTTAAATACTTTGAGTCGAGTGAAATGCCACAAAGTAATGGCCACTTTCCCCAGTTTATTTCTAGCAGACGCTTGTTTCCTTGTGTATTAATTCTTTCATCGCGAGATACAGAAAATAGCTGAATATCCTACTGCATCTTGCCAGTCAGGATGAAGTGATCGTTGTTTCCTGCTGTTCCCTGATAATTGTTTTGTTCGGTTGGGAAAATATTGTTCTTTTTATTGTTGCTTCATTCCATATGTTGCGATTTGTGAATATTCTGTCAGACAATAGTTTCTGTCATCCAGTAGAATACATATCTGTTCTATATTTCAGCAATTTATCATGATTCGGACTTGGCATAAACTTGGTGCATTCGTTTTCTTTTCAGGCTCTATGGTTAAAACCAGATGATCGATTTTGTACAGAAATGTTAACACTAGCTCTTGTCGACGAATCCCATACAAGCAGTGATATGGGCACGGTCCAGGCTTTTCCAACATAAAAGTCTTGCTCCTTTGTATCATAGGCGGTGATTTAATTCCAGTAGAATACAAACATTGGGACGTGTTTATTTGGATTGTATGAGTATTATCAAACAGAGACCATATCAAGTGAATGCGTTGATGCTGTTTCTTAGGTTTGAATTCTTTTAGACTTGTATCTGAAAGTTTTTTTGGGAACAATTTTTTGAGAAGAAAGCTTTCACACTCGAATTTAGCCATATGATGTGAAGCTGCAACAATGCTGTTTCAAGAATTGATATTGATGAAAAGTGTGCAATCAATTCATGGGTAGAAGTCAATTTTTTCTGCACAGATGATGCAACACACCAGTCATATTCTTACAAACTAACTTTGCAAATCCTTTTATAGGGCAATTCAAGTGAAAGAGAATGCACAGAGAGCAAAGCAAAGCTTCCTGGTCAGAAGATGTTTGAATGCAAGAACCAAGGGATTATTATAAAGGTTACAACCAGACATGTTATCAGTAACTTCAAAAAGGGGCTCGCCTTCCCCACTTCTTCATCGCCCACATCACAGCTTCCACGCATCAGATGGTGAGAATTACATTCCTCACCTTTGTCTGTTGTTGGGAAATTAAGGTTTTGTACAAAAGGAGAGAAAATTCTCTCATGGGTTGGATTGTGTGGTGTTGCAGGTAAGGAACACCTAGAATAAACAAGAAATTGCAGGTAAGGAACACCTAGAATAAACAAGAAAAGATGAAAACACAGAACCGCCTGTTGCCTTCGATTCTATGCCAAGTCTCCTCACACCCACACCCAAGACGAACAACCAACTCAGACCCTTCACTCCATCACCACCACCGTCTGTAATCGGAAGATTAGCTTCGGACCAGGGGAAAAAAAAATGGTCTTCTCTAGTATATGATTGTGTGTATGCTTTTTTCTAGCTTCTCAGGCTGCGTCTTTTTGGATGTGTTTGTTTTCTACTTTATTAACTATATAACGAAAAGTTAAAATTAAGGGTAATTTTGTAAATAGTGAAGAAGTTGTATAATAAATTATAAAATTTGTATCTATATATGATGTGACGATGTATGAGAGTTTGAGGAGGTAGAACTTTTTGTTTTCAGATGATGCTTTTTCAACGAATTGGAGGATGCATCTATTTGCTATCTGGGAGGGAGGAGCTTTAGCTTTGGTGATCAAAAAATGCCAATCAGGAAGAATAATAATTTAGATTAAGGTTATGGTTTTGTTTGGTATGACTCTTATTGTGATTAAAAATTATTTTTAATGTAATGATGATGTAAAAGATTTTTTAGATAGTTTCATCGTATTTTTAAAAAGTATAGTTATTTTTTCTCATTTGATACAAGAAGTATTTTTTTTACTTTTAGAACTAAAAAAATTGTTGCCAAACAAAATAAATGTTTGTTAATTTAACTCCCAACTTTAACATTACACAAAATTTTATACATCATTATTATTGTATAAATTTTAACTTTATTATTTACTATACAGTTTTAATATTATTTGTAAAATTAATCTTAATTTTATTTTTTTATAATTATTAAAATTAAAATTAAAATGTAGAAAATCAAAAAAGGTTTTAAAAAAGACAATTATAACAAAGTTGAAAAGGGGAGGAAAAAAGTAAAGTATTTTCAATATATTCTTGCTCTTGATTTATAAAGTTGTCAATATTGATATTTCATAAGGCTGTCATGAGGGGTTTTTTTTTTTTAAAAAAATTCAATTTATTTATAGAGCAAGAGCTTTCAAAGAATGATAATTTTAATATCATTAATAAAAGATATTGGATCAAATTCAAGATATTAAAATTGAAAGCAAACCTTTTAACCAATTAAAATAAGCGGTGATGCTTATTCTAATGGTAAATTCACAAGATTGATGTTGAAATTTTTACCATACAACCTTCCTAATGATTCCTTTGAAAATTCTTTAGTGACATTTTTTTAAAAAATTTATTTTATCATTAAAAATAAATCTATTTATGTAATTATTATTTAATCCATGTTCTCGTCTAGTGTGTATTAAGTTCTTAACTATTCTAAATAATATTAGCAGTTATTTGGTTAATACTTGAAATTTAAACAAAAATTGTGATTCTGAAGTTCTTTAGATAGCAATCAGTATTTATTTAACTTAACAAAAAATCATATCGTATATTTATAATTATTTAATAATAAAATTTATACCATTACTTACATCTCTGTAAAAATAAGAACAGTATATCAAACCAATTTGACTTGGTCAAATCACGTCGGCCGACAACATTACACGATTTTCTTTCGAAAATTATTAATTTGAGATAATTATACTGTGTTAGTAAAATTTTGAATTCAAAAGCATAAATTTTAATAAAAATATTTTTAATTATTAAAATATCAATAATAATACACGAGTATAATTTTAGAATATTAATTTTACAATTTTTATATATTAAAATACACGATCCAATACCATTAAATTGTTTTACCGACAAATACGACATTATTATTTCCACTCCCGCCGTGTATGTAGAATTTTTTAAATCATCGTGAGATTTGATAATTATTAATATTTGATAATATCTTTTAGCAGTATTTATACGTAAAATTGATTATCATCGTCTTTTCTCTTTTTTTTCTAAATTTTTTTTACCTTCGTCCAATTTAAATTTAATACTTAATATATCTATATAATTAATTTTTTATAAATATTATAAATATTAATTAATAATTGACATAATATCCCGTATTACTGGAATGTCATCTGATGTCACTTTTGACAATATATTTATAATATTTTTTCTTATATACAATACTACAATAATAATACTTTATATAATTACTTTATAATTATACATATTTATTTTATATAATTAAATAAATTAAATTTAAACTATTTAAAAATAACATCACTAAATATAATATTTTAATAATATGTCCATTCTCTACTGACTACTGTTATTAAGCTTGAAAACATTTACAAGCTTCGGAAAGTTGTCACCATCCACGCTCCAAAAATGTGCTCTTTGGAGAAGCGCGGCGACGTCTACATCCTCACCATCACCGGCGCCGACGAGCACCGCCTCAACCCTAATCTGATCGCCACCATCCGCTCCGCCCTCTCCGACGTCCGATCGTCTTCGGGCCCCGGGTCCGCCCTCGTCACCACAGCCGATGGCAAATTCTTCTCCAACGGCTTCGACCTCCCCTGGGCCCGCGCCACTTCCTCCACCCCCGAGGCCCCCCTCCAGAAGCTCTCCCACATGGTTTCCCTCTTCAAGCCTCTCGTTGCCGATCTCCTCTCCCTCCCCGTCCCCACCGTCGCCGCCGTCACCGGCCACGCCGCCGCCGCCGGGTTCATGCTTGCCATCTCACACGACTACGTCGCCATGCGGGGAGACCGCGGCGTGCTCTACATGAGCGAGCTCGACATCGGCCTCCCGCTTCCGCCCTACTTCATGGAGATGATGAAGGCGAAGTTTAGGGATGCTAGCATTCTGAGGGACGTGGCACTGCGGGCGAGGAAGGTTGCGGCGCGGGAAGCAGCAGAGAAGGGGATTGTGGATTTTGTCGGGAGGACTGGGGAGGAGACTCTGGAGATCGCGGTGAGGTTGGCGGAGGAGTTGGCCGGGAGGAAGTGGGATGGAAAGGTGTATGCTTCGACTAGGATGGCGGCGTTCCCCAATCTGTCTAGGTCTGTGGGGTTGGAGGAGGGAGATGAGATGAATAAGAAGGTTGTGGTTTCCAAGCTGTGATGGAACCGATTCTTGCAAAACCAAGGTATGAAAAGTTGCTACATTTTCCTTTGCTTGTTGGTCGTTACCTTTCTCTGTTACTACCATTACCATTGCTAGTGCATCGTATGAATTTGGGTTGGATTTTTACCATCTCTTCAGGCTAGAACAGTGAATAATGCACCTACATGAGTATGGGCTCGTAGAGGCCAAGTCTCTGGAAATACGTTTGCTTGTTGATTTATCTGAAGCTGCAAGATATTTATGATACCAGGAAATAGCTTGGTTGAACAGCTAAGCTAGTTTGATAGGTGGTTATATAGATAATAATCTTTTCCCTTTGGGAAAGCAAGACATGTTTTTTCTTTCCAATACTGTGTAAAATACATGTATTAATGTAATTGAACTGGAAGTGTGACAGCTCTTGTTGGTTATGTTATTGTCACAGGTCTCACAGATGTGTAAAATACTGATCGTTGCAGAAAAACTATGGTTAAGGAAAACGATTGGAAGATAATAGAAGCACCATCTGTGAGACCACTGGTAGGGGATGCAAATTAGATTCTATGTAACCAAACCAACATAGCAGAAGACAAGAAAAACGTAATTAAGACAGCCAAACATAATAGATTAGGTGAAAGAACAAGATCCACCCTATGAAACAGTTCCGTTCTTTCCAGATTACTTGCTATCTCTTGCCCATTTGGCTCCATCCTTGCTCTCAGCTGCAGATTGTTCATTGTTTTATACTGCAGCACCAGAAGCACTCTCTTCCAATGGGTTTGAATTGTTGTTCTCAGCATTGCTATGAAACCTAGTATTATATTATTCAGTTCACAATGCTATTTGCATTTCCCTTACATTAATCACACCTGAACCTGTCTTTTCGTCCTGCCCAAAAGTCATGAATCCAACCAAAAACCTATTACATGAATCATATCATGTAATATCAAGTTGATGCTTTCACATTTACTACAAAGGGTAATTTTATTGTGATAGATCCAACAAGTCCAATCAGTTTCCAGAATAAGAGATCATCATTCATTCATCAAGTTGATGCATTTTCTTTTAGTCGGGTTCTCCTTTGCCAAGATCTTATTGGAAAAGGCTAAGACCCCAAAGATCTTAACTTTAAAAGGAACCCTCCAATGCCAGATGGCCTTACCATGGGCTGATCTGTCCACTAATAGAAGGTAGTGACTTTTGATCAAAAGTCTTTTATCACTAGTTAAGCTCCACTCCACCTTGTCATGCTTGTCGAGAAGCAACTCAACCGATTGGTACTCCATGATATTGCAAAGGTTTGCTGGTGAGGGAGTGTCTACCCTAATTCTGGTTAGGGAGGATTTATGAAAATTTATCTTCAAACCCAAGATGAGTTGAAAGCAACATAGGATGTGCTTCCAGTCAATTAGGTAATCTCTCTTAAGTTAAAAAGACTAAGGTATCATCTGCATATTGCAGATTGAGGATTACAGGCCACTATTAGGGAACTCAATACCCTTAATGGGAGAGCTACCTTGGGCTAAACGATGATTAAGGACATGGTTCACGAGAATAAAAATGGCAGGGGTAGCGGATCTCCTTGGTGAAGCCCGTTTGTGGATGACAAAAACCTAGGGGAACTTCATTAACCAGAACATAGAATCTAGTTATTGAGATATAATAGAACTTAATTGTTGTAGTAACCTCCCCTGTTAGCATGTATCATTAACAGCAGTTAATTTTGTATTTTTCTTTCTAAAGTTACAAAGGGAAATCTTTAAATCCTAAGCACACAAAGAAGATACTTAGCCATGTATCAGAGCTCCATTCACTGCACGTATGAAAAAAAAAAGGAACTGACATTGAAATATCTTACCATGAACCTTTGTTCATGATAAATTAATTACCAGTTGAGTAACGAGAATCAAAATTTTCATTGGAATTCGAATCTTGTTGAATGTGAAATCTACCATCATCAAAAAAAAAACCTTATTTTACAAAAACGAAAGAAACCCTTGGTTGTGATAACTTGCTGGGTTGATTTCATCATCTGAGTCATTAAGTTAGAGATGCAGGTGTATTGTAGGGCTAATCTACTTTGGAAGCGAGGAGACTTGCCCGCTGATACAACTGCACTGGGCATAAGAGCGATGAGGGAGATGGATATGCCTAGTGGAAGAGTATATGCCTTGCACATATATATGCCTCTTTATTTTGTCCTCCCCGCCCTCTCTCTCTCTCTTTCTCTCTCTAATGATAATGGTTTATATGTTTCTGAACTGCTATCTTTTTAATAAGGAAATTCTTAAGCCTCAAAGATGCTTGCAAAGTTGATCTGAAAATGGTTGATTTTACTCAAAGGGTTCATTTAATGCAGTTTCAAGAACTTCAACTCTATCTTCGTATAAGTCTTCGTATGTTATCATTATCACACGAATTTTTATGTATAAATTCTTATTATACGATTTACTATATAATTTCAACGTCATTTATTTTACTATTTTCAATTTCAATTTTCTGTAATTGTTAAAATCTATTTACAACAAGTGAAGTCGAAAATAAATGTACTTTAAGCATTTGTCCTTGAAACTCTAATCATGCATCTTGTGAAATTCATGATTAGAGATGAAGAGAATGCCTTCTATTTAATTTGAACCATTGGTGTGGCAGATGCTTATTACAAAGCCTTTTATTTGCAAGACCTCCGTGAAGTCTAATCACGATGGCTCAGTTCTTTGAGAATAACACTACTTACAATTTTCATTAATGTTCGAATTTTGATAAGTGAGCTGGTTTCAGGCGAATTTAAAGGTTAAAAAGTCTTTAAATGAGAGAGATTTACCTTACCTCATGGGCAGGTCTTACTAAAAGTAGGATTTATCTAACCTTACGTGAGAGGATAAATGTTTGTAGACGCCAACATTTACAATTTACTGTTTATCAAAACATAAATATCATTATTCTAAGAGAAAAACCAACATACTTACATAACACGCTTTTTAATTCACCTGCCCTAAGGTCACTTAAAAAGTTCACAACTAACAGGAATGCACCGTAATGTTCAAGGGGAGAGTTCACGTTCTCGTTAAATTTAGGTTAAGAGAAAAGAGATCCTTTACCATATAAATTATATGGATGAACTCTTCGTTGAATTCAAACAAGGAAAGCTTTTCAAAAGGAAGTTTCAAAACAAGTACTCTGTGTTGTACCATGTGCGTTATTTTCTAAAAAGATTTAAATCAATTAAGACTTCGTTTCGTAACGAGATTTTTACTGTATCGAATATATATTTTAATAAATAATATAATAAAGATAAAAATATTCACCGTACCTACAGAAAAAGAAATAAAAATAAATTTTCTTACCTTAAAAATCATGTCAAGCTTATCTAATTATTGACTTTACCAAATAAAGCCTAAGGCATAATTTGTTTAAATGGTACACTTTTCATAATTATTATATACTATTATAATATACGGTATATTTATCAAATAACTTTAATATTTTATTGTAAAAATTACTGTCAACGTGAATCGTATATCTCCTCAAAAATGTACACCTCGTTTTACCTGATCTCATTTTGAAGGTAGTATTTGTTCAAAAAAGGGTAAAATTAAGAGAAATGAAATTCATATTTTTTAAGAAAGTATATAATTTATGATTTAATTTTTTAGTACGGTATTTTGGTGTAAAATGTTAAAAATATTTAGTAAATATTACTGCACGTAGTTACGATGTATATTTAAAATTTAAACAAATAAATCCTACATAAACCTTAAAACAAACGATAATTAATACCCTCATCGCATTTGTTTTCAACCAAAAGGACGACTAATAAGTCATCGTGTTTGGTTCAGATTCACACGTAAATAGATTTTTTGTGTACCCTTGTAAGTTATTTGTGTTTTTAGAATTACAGAAAATAAAAATTTTAATTATTATTTTTTATAATTTTATATTAATTTTAAAAATACAAATTCCACCTTAAGTTCGAACACGGTGATTTTGGGTTCGGCTTAAATTTTTTAT
This sequence comes from Amphibolis antarctica, assembly GCA_024699675.1. Taxonomy (NCBI): domain Eukaryota; kingdom Viridiplantae; phylum Streptophyta; class Magnoliopsida; order Alismatales; family Cymodoceaceae; genus Amphibolis; species Amphibolis antarctica. Next base: position 28,816 of record JAMKPZ010002178.1, read on the forward strand.
ATAAAATAACATCAAAGATAAATATGCGGTTTCAATCTTATCAGTCTCTGACTTTGTTTATTTTTATTATATAAATTCTTATATGTATATCATTATTATATAAATTTTAATTACATTACTTATTGTATAATTTAATTTTATTTATTTCATTACTTTTAGTTTCTAACTTTCGAAGTAGTTTAGAATCAAAAACAAATGAAGCCTATGAATTAAATCACATAATCGTGCTATGATACATTATGAATCTAACTGAAGTTTGACGTAGGTCCTATTTGTTTTTATATTTTTTACTATGCATTTTTATTTTTTTTACTATATATTATAATGATTTACAGTAATATTTATCAAATAATTTTAATATTTTATATTAAAAAAATTATACTAAAATACTTTCATCTGTATAATTTCTTAAAAAAATATAAATTTTACCTTACCTAATTCTATCTCTTAAATAAACACACCCATTGTTGGGTCATTAAGTAGGCATGTAAGGATAGAGATCTGGGTAGGCATGTAAGGATAGAGATCTGGGTGGCGAAAAGTTAATTTCTGGAGGGGTGAAAAGTCAAGGAAATTTATATCATTAGAAAGTTAAACTTTCTTTTGCTTTTCAGCATGTACAAAGCATGATTAGATTTTAATTATCCATTTCAATCTAATCCTGCTTTTTGCTTGACAACATTATTAATTCTGTTAATACCATTGGTGAGGAGAAGGTGATGGGAAAAGTACGTGTATACAGGGAAGAATGAAGGAAAGAAAGCAAGTGAGCTTGAGGATTTCACTGCAGGTGGGTGGCACATTCCAAGTTTATCCCTTAATTCACAAACATAAATGCAGATATGCTTTGGCATATGCTGATCCAAAGCAGTGAGACTTGTACCATAAATAAGCATGCATTCTCATTTCCTTCAAGAAATCAAGCAACAAGGCGACTCATGGCTTTTGCTGTGGGGATTGGTGGTTATATTACAGTGCAGTTCTCCTTTGGCAGAAATGCAAATGTGGGATCAATAGAATGCCTCCTTCCTTCTTTTGCATTCTCTGCCAAAGGAGAATTGCCCTGCAATTCGCTCCCAACAAGGATGGAGAGAAGCTTGCATTCTTTTCCCTCTTTCTCTCTCTCTTTTTTTCCAATTTTTGCAGGAGATGAGATCATCATCACTACAGGAAAACAGATCTGTAGTGATGGATTTAATTTGTTTATCATTACCATGGGCTCTAAAATCTGTTATTATATGCTAGATGCATCTGTCACAATAGACGACGTCACTCTAAGGATACAGTGACAAGACATATATCTTCTTCTAGTATACAAAGTTGAATAAGAATGTTGTAGATGCACACAGATGATAATAAGGTCAAGCTAGTTGAAGAAAAGAAACTGCTTGGATTATCTTAGATAAACAGTGTATATATATATGTTGAAATATCAAAAATTTGTTGGGTTGACCAGCTAGCAGTGATCTCCTTCCATATATGTATTTACTTTTTAGTTCCATGATGACCTTTGGATCAAAAATTATATCTGGGTGTATTTGTTTTTGACTCTACCTATTGTAAAGTTAATTTTAACAACTGTAAAAAGTTAACATTGAGAATAGTAAAATAAACAATATTAGAGTCGTATAATAAATTGTATAATAAAAGTTTGTTATAAGAGTTTGCATGATAATAATATGTACTTGCTTATGTATAATTGGAACTAAAGGAGCTCTTAGAGTTGAAATAAATAGGGTCTATATATATATACATACACACATAATCTTCTCAAATGGTGTTTCATGTAAAACTTTTGATATTGTAATGTTGTGCGGATGTGTTAGAATTTAAGATTTATAAATAAGTGATAAACATCTCAATTTCACCAATCTTTTCTAATGTTGAATTATCATGCTTGTGTGTCTTTTATTAGAATACTTTATATATATATATATATATATATATATATATAATATTTTACATGTAACATATGTGAACTAATTTTGATTCATTAGATGAAATTTTAAATAGATTTTTGTTCATTGCTTTAATAGAGAAATGACTAGAATAACAAGTTTTTTATAATTTATCTAATTTTTACACCTAACTGTACCATAAACTAGTATTTACAAATAAATAAACATTTTTTAAAGTTAATAGTTTTAATGAAATAATAATAATAAAGGTGAGATATATTGTTATCTTTTCAAATAAATATCTCTATTATGAACTTCAAACTATTTAGCTAAAAAATTTCATTTAGAAATCTACAAGAAAATAAATATTTTAACCCAAGTTCATGAAAAAAAATTACAAATATTAGCAAAAACACACAAGAGATTGTTATCCTCCAATCGCTTAGTTATTTGTAGAATATATTAGTTAACTCACACATTATTACAACAAAATCAGGACGTACTATACCAAAGTTTTGGAATTGTAGCCGTTGGATTAATGATCACACATTGATATTGTAAAAACTAAATTTAGGCTAATACATGTGATAAATCTCTTTATTTAATGTCAATTAATTTTCTCAATTCTCATCACAAAATCAATTAACAATAGATGAAATGGTGTATCTTATATGAATAGATGTATATGAATCTGTTTTGATACTAGATTAAAATTTTGTCATAAAACTAATAATAATCACTGTAAATGAAAAGATCTTCCATCATATAAGTTCAAGTTCAATCCCTATTTTAATAAATTAATGTGGTACTATTTTAACAGCAACAACAACCTCCTATTTTAATCTTAATTACTCTAAATGGCTCAAGACAAAGCCAGTGAGTTTTAATTAATTTGAGATTAGCATATACCATATATATAAACATGCATCTAAATTTTGACTGTAACACATACATATTCCTTCTCAAACGCCAGATCGATTAATTTGGAAGATGGAATCCAACCCTAGGACATATGCCATGAGAATGTTCCATACTTGTTGATGACATCCAGCACTGGTAATAAAGAGTGTTGATCATGCAATGGTGTACAACTTAAAATGCTGATTCCCCCCTGCGGAAGCTCGATGATGCATGCACACGCTTGAATTGATTTTTTGCAAATTAACAAACCCTAACCCTAGCTGTGTGTCACTTGAACAACCATTTGATCGATGCTATCAATCTTGATTTTGACACAACAGCAGATGCATCGATCCAATCGAAGGACCATGCCAGTACATTCCTTCAACACAACCAATGGTACTACAGTTTTGCTGGCATCTGATCTCTTTATGCATATATCATTAAGTTTAATCTCCACTTAAACTACAAAAGCCTCATATGTATAGTTTATTTACTTGTTCATAAATGTTTACAGCAAGATGTGTGTGCGAACTTATTATTAATGATGAATAAAAGTAATCAAACATTTATAAACTCTGGTTCGATCTCCATGTGAAACATTTTCTAATCAAGAAGATGATCACCAGCACAATATTGCTGGCATGAGCAAGAAAAAAGCAGCAAGAGATCGAACACCAGCATCATCTGTATAACCATGAGCTAGGTTGACTACCACTAAAGTGACATCTACTTGGGGCAAAACAAAGTTCGTTTGGGTCGAAACTTTTTTGATAAATCAAGGACCCACGAAACTTGCGAAACTTCATTTCTGCCAAGTTTCTTGATTTTTAGAGCTGCAAAATGATAATAGAATTTTCTAGAATAAGGAAAGTCGTTTTGGGTAAAATTCATTTTACCTATTATTTGTGTTATTCATTGTGTCATTAGTTTGATTGTGAAGACATATGTGATTTCTTTAGTTAAATAACAGAGAAGACTTGACTTGTACTCATTATTATTATAGTGGATGTTTGGAGGTGAATCAATTGATTTCATAGTTTTTACTCTTCACAAGAGGTTTTCTACATAAAAATATTGGTATACTTTGCTTGTAATTTGCTTACTTGTTTGAATTGATTTCCATTGTTTCTTCACCATTCGGAAGATCCTACCGTATGTTTTTCCCAACAAACGGGTCTTTCACTAAAACTTATAGCCTTAGATTTGAAACTCCACTAACAAGTAAAATTATCTCAAAGTAATACTTTCAGCAAAAACAAAATAAAACCATGAGGTTGAGTGGATGAGGAATAATACCTCGTAAAGGGAATAATACCATGAGGTCAAGTGGTTTGCACGAATTAGGAATTGAAAAGCAAGATGGGGGGAGAACAAAGAGCCATATCCCACAGCATATGCTCACCTGAAGCGATGAGGCATGTGCTATAAACATGCTTCTCATTGTGGGTAGAGTGCTCAGCAGCAAGCAACATGCAAAGCCCAAATAGCTAGCTACCTCACAATAGGATGATGTGGATCACAGGCATGTGGTGCTTGCATGTGGGGCTTGGTGATTACATTAAATTGCAGTGCAGTTTTCCTTTGGCAGAAGTGAGGAAGCAGCAGTGGACGAGCTCAAACATATGGTGCCTTCGATCTCCTGCTTCTGCGTTCTCTGCCAAAGGAGAATTTCCCTGAAATTCACCACCCTTGATCCCTCCCCCACAAAAAACCTTGTGGAAGGAAGCTTGAAATATCACCATATCTGCATATTAATTAAGGTAGTAAATATTGCTTCCGATCCCTTCTCTGAAATCGATCTGCATGGCTTTTATGTTTTTTCTCCATTTATCGATTCGTTTTCATTTCACCTAAAAGATGTTGCTTGATTAATTGTTCCACAATAGCATGAAGTTCATGGGTTCGTCTCATAAGAAATTATTTATCAGGGTAAGATTAATTCATTTCATGGTGAGTTTTTACTTCCATATATGTCTTCCAATTAATTATAGCCTAGAATTCTTTTAATATAAATGCTGTTTTCGATCTATTTCATTCTAAATGTTGAAATTAGTAGATGATGTACGTTTTCATAGCAGAAGATCTGAGATGGTGATTATTTTGACCCATCCACTCACTTGTGATGGCAAACTACTCCATTCTGATAAGAACCATCTAATGATATATAATTAAATAGGAACAAACATGATGGTGTGGATATCATTATGATAAGCAAGGGAGAAAAATATATTCATTGACTAGAAATAACTACATTTGCCAACTGCCATGCGGGTCCATATGAATAACTAAATTGGATATTTTTTCACAATTTTATTTCATCAATTAATTTTTCATCTTCATGTATAAAGACCTTTTAGTTTGACATACATATATTAATTCAATCCCCTTTATTTTCTTATTACAAACATACACAACACTAGCTTTCTAAATTAAGGTGAATATAGTCGAAGTATTTACCATAAATTTCTTGATTATTTTTTTTCTCAAAGTTTTCCTAATTTTACTGCATAAATATAATTATGGTTGCCAAAATCATACCTTTTCTACAAATAATTTTGTTGCCGGATATGCAAGACAGTGCATCGATCATTTCTATCTCTGACTCATGTCACTCAAATCATTCAAAATTAAGCCAAGATCTAAGTTAATGATGCTTTCTCACACACTCACACTCACTCTCTCTCTCTCGCTCTCTCTCTCTCACACACACACACACACACACACACACTCTCTCTCTCTCTCTCTCTCTCTCTCTCTCTCTCTCTATATATATATATATATATATATATATATATATATATATAGTAAATAGTAACCACAATCTCATAATAATGTGAATGACGCGCGTTTACCTTACCAACAACACAATTTTTTCTGATCAAAATTTTATGAAAAGTAGCATCAACTGTCTGATTAATGTAGTACACCAATCCAAGATAAAATTAATTATGCCATTGGGAAGCTCTGTGAATTAACATGAAATCTGCAGCAAATTAACTACTATATATATATAGTTTTCAGAAATTAATTACTACATGTTAATGAATGCATTAAAACCATACATGAGACCATTTATTTCTTTATATTTTATATGGCTTTTTTGTAGATGAAGGTAGATTAACTTGAGCCAGATGTTAGGGCATAAGAGATAAAAGGTCTATCAGAGAAAGAAGAGTTCAATACCATGACCATGGCAGTGTTTAATTTGCAGATTTTTCACAAAATATTGACCATGCATCAAGCTGTAACGCTAGCTTATTAGTTTGACAAAACAAAATTCTTAAGCTCTTTATTTTACTTTTATGGTACTCCAAAGTTATAAAGTTATAAAATTATGATATGATATTCCAGTAGGTCTGTAACAATAATATGAAATAAATTAATAGCATTAACATTGTAGGTTGCAATGAAATTCAAGTGAATTGTGTATGGTAACTTTTAGTTGTATGTATATTACAATATCTCACAATTCACGTACTTTTTCTCATGTTAAGAGATTATGATTTAGATCACATTTTTTGTTTTATAAACAGATATCTGTAATACACGTCAACTAAGTATGATAATCAATGATACATTTGCAATACCACAAAATATATACAACCTTAATTATTGTACATAATTTCGTATCTGAATGTTTTATAATGTAAACCATAGTGAACATTATAATAAGCTACTATTGGTTTTGCTCTTAAATTGGAACTAATTCATGATTTGTGCGCCAAACCAGAAATTGAGAATCTGATGAGGTTGAAGCATATATGCATGCATGAGACAATGAATTTGCAGAAGCGCAGAAGAAGAAGAAGCAAAACCTCCATATATGCTTCTCCCAAAGAATCAAGAATGATTTTGGGCTTGAATCTCCATCCTTGTAAACATCAACATATTACATCAAAATACCATGCATTGACATTATGATTTCCTTCTACAACCTTAATTAAACTTGTTCTTCACAATTTCGTCTGCGATCAATGCACAAATGATCAAAGTTCAACCAGTTCCCTATTAAACAACAACCATCCCCCGTTCCTTCGTCATTCCATTGGTGAAGAATCCCAAGTTGAAGTAAAAAGGAATTCTGAATTCCCCAAAAGACACTAATTAAACACACTACAAGAAAACTGCCCTATAGTGATGAATGTAAAATTTCATTCATCACTATAAAGTACTTATACTGTATATTAAATTAATTAATAGTATACATACGTGCCAACCAGTAATTTCAAAGTTGCACCGATCCATCATCAATTAACGGAACTAGTAGAGAAACAGGCGGTACCACATCTCATCAATCCAAACTCTGCAACCCAACTATCCACAAAAGGACGCCAATAAAATAAAGACCAGAAGAAGGGTAGTGAGTGAGCTCTATATGGAATGAGGGCAAAGGAGGAGGAGGAGGAGGAGGAGGAGGAGGAAGAAGAGTGGTACTAATTGGATTCTTGGAAGCATTATATTATTATATGTGTGTGGTAAGAAACCCAGCCAAGTACAGAAGAATTAGAATCAGAAATATATAGAAAGATTAATTGGGATGAACCTGCGGGCATGATCTCCGCCGCCTCATCGGAGGAGTTGCAGACACGCCGGCGACACACATCCCACTCCCATCCCACCTCGAGGCGCGACGACACCATTATATATATAGACACGCCGGCGACACACCACGTACTCCTTCAATTTTTTATTTTAGATAAATTAATTCCATATATACATGTACCTGATAATAAAAATAATATAATGGTTCCTTTTTTCCCGAAATAAATAATATATAATATATGTTTCCCGCAAGGAAACGACAGCTATATTCTTGTTTTTTCTAAAAAAAATCTTTAATTTGACATTGAGCATCTCGTGACTTTTCTCGAATTTAATGTTATAAATGTAGTCAATATCTACCACGTCATCCTTGGCGTAACCATATAAATACTATAGGCTTAATTCAAATTTTATCAAGGAAAATTATATAATGAACGGATTCTCTAGTTATGTTACGACGATTTAAATTAAATTTGATTAATTATATAAAGTAACATAATTATATAAAATACTATTCATCGAAATATTGTATATAAGGGAAAATGTTATAAACATATTATCCGTATAGTTACGAATTCCATATAATTAGTTAGATTTAATCTAAACCGTCAAAAGTAACACTACTCGAGATAATACTCTAGTGGCACCATTAGAGTGTCATTTCTCGTATATATATATATGTATATATATGGGAAAAATGGCTTTGTAGGTGTCTACAAAAGTCGATTCTGTAGACACCCATTGGATCAATGTTTAACGACAGTTTGATTAAAAGAGAGAGTGTCTGAAAAAAAACTCTCGCCGATGACACCCGCGTAAAAGCAGTCAATTTATTTTAACATAAAAAAATTCACAAAAAATCACCTACGAGATTTGCGATTCCTTTTCATCACCTACGATTTGTGATTTTTTTTTCCCAATCAAAGTCACATGTGATTCAACGTCTCTTCGAAGTCCCCTCATCTTCCCCTTGATCTTTTTAAAGTTATCGAATGGAATACGAAAAGATGTCAATTAGCGTTGGATCTATCAACGAGTTATTAAAAGTTAATTTATTAAGTGCATTAATTATACTTTCATTTAACATGAATGAACATTTATTAAGGGAAAAATATTTACAACATTTATTGAGAAAAAAGTTAGTTATACCGACAAACTATTAATTACATTAAGTACAAAGTAAAATATGTTTAATCTGAAATGTTACATTTAATTATCAACCACTCTGTAAAGAACAGACAATTGTAAAAGTAAATAGATAATTATGTATTGTTGAGTATTATGTATTGATGATGAATGCTTAATTAATGTGTAAACATGGTCTAGTGGTAATTTAAAAGT
>JAMKPZ010002179.1:0-38632 GCA_024699675.1 Amphibolis antarctica
AATGAGACAATCATACAACAATGTATATAATTAAATTAAGTTTTTATTTATTAATAAATTACGTATTTTATATTTACATTATTACAAATTTACAATTACATTTAAACAAATTTTACAACAAAATTAAATTACATTTTTAAAAAAATTACAAATTGAAAAATAAAAATAAAAATATTTTAATTATGAAATATTTAAGTTTGTAAGTTACTCTGTAAAATCTTCAACTTGATCTTGTTCACGGAGTGCAGCAAGCTCTCAATCTTTTACACACATTAATGCTTCTATTATATCTTCTTTAAACTTGCATCTTTGGTCACCAAGCACGTTGTCACTCGTACTAAAAACTTGTTCACAAGCTATTGAAGACACTGGAATTGTTAATAAATCATTTGTCATTATTGATAATATTGGAAAAATTAGTGATTGTTGCCTCCACCAATCTAAAACATCAAACGTATTTAAGTTAAAATGTTGAGTAAATAATAATGATTGGTGATTCGTTGCATTAAAAATAATTAATTCTTATCTAAATAGTATAGGATTATAATTATATAATGATGATGTTGAAATATCTTCGTCAAATCTTGGATCTTGTAAAAATGCCCAAGAATCTAAAGATGGTCCAACATTTGATTTTGGTATTGTAGACATTGGTGGAGGAGAATGTTCTATTTTTAATCCATATCTTTGTGTGTATAAATCAAACATTTGATTTAATTGTTCTTAATGTAGGGATTTCATTCCAATATTTTAAAAAATTTTGTTTCATGTTATTTACTATTAGTTTGAAAAGTGGATATACCTCATATTTATTAAAAACTCATGAAATATCATATAAATAATGCAACGCATAGACAGATGTAGAATAATAAATTCCTAATAATCTAACAGTTACATCATAAAAAGGTTTTTAAAATTCAACAAAACATTTTACAATTTTAAAATCATTCTCAGTTAATTGTATTTCATAATCACCACAATGATGACAATTATACAAAGACATTATTGAAATTTCATATAGTAATACACTTTCTAACATTAAATATAATGAATTCCACCTATGTTGAATATTTAAAGATAATTTTTTATGCGGCATTTCAAAAGTATCATATGTTTCATCAAATTGTTGCTGCTGCTTTTTTGAATTAATTATAAAACTTACAGCATCCCTAATAAGTTTAATATAAATTTTAATTTCTTTTACACCTGATTGTACAATAATATTAATTATGTGACATATACATCTTTGGTGAAATAATTTAAAACCATTTAGTAGACTTATTCTACTTTTAAACATTGGTATTGTTGCAGTATTATTAGCTGCATTATTAAAAGTTATACTACCTATTTTATTTCTAATTTCATATAAATCAAAAATTTTCATAATATTTGCAAAAATTGTTTCAACAGTATGTAAAAGTTGAACTTTTCTAAATCTTATTAATCTTTTTTGTAAAGTTCAATTTTGATCAATATAATGTGCAGTTACAGCTATGTACCCATCCTTAGTTCTATCCGACCAAATATCTAAAGTGCATGCTATATATCTCATTATTATGCTAATAACATTAATAAGTTCTAAATCAGCTTATTAAATGAAATCATAATATCTAACCTAATAGTATTTCTAGATACACGTTTATATTGTGGGCAATATGCTTTACTAATATAATTATCAAAACGTTTATTTCCTCCAAAACTTATTAGAAAATCTTCTGAACAAATAAATCTAGCATGTAAGTCCTTAGCTCTTTCAGAATCATAAGTCCATGAAGTAACACTACCCTCAGAAGAAAAGAAAGTTGGGTTTGAATTGTTTTATCTTTATTCCTATTTTCACATGTACTAATATGCCTAGTTAAATGACCTGTACCACAAGACATTTTGCAATAAAAGTCGACGTTACAGAGGTTGTAAAAGGCTTGTTCCTCTTCTGTGCCGTCCACCATAACTTTCATCATGATTGTGTACTTTGACCAGATGGAAGCTCTCTTCTAAGACTTCCTCAACGGCACAGTTGAAGTTGAAGCTCTAATAGTCTCCATTGATGATGTTATTTCAACTTCAGAAAAATTTTGTTGAGGATATCCGTAGCCTTTAAAACTTTGACCTTTGTAGTACGTCATTGTTTGTGACTTTAGTGAGAAAATGTGAGAAATTAAGAATTGAGAATTGAGAACTGAGATTAAAGTTTAGAGAATTTGGAGTGAAGGAAATGAGGAGTGAGTTGGGTGAAAAATAAAATCCAACTCTCTCAATTTATAGAGAAAAGTTGGTTGAGCCGTTGAGGTGGAAGCCAACCGTTCCACCCGACAATCAATCGCCCGTTAAGCGGAAGCAAGCCACCCGTTGCGTAGAATTTGGCCACCTGTTGGATAGAAGTGGGCCGCCCATTGCACGAAAGTGGGCCGCCCGTTGGGTGAAAGCGTGTCGACCATTGCTACATTGGCGTGTTGCACCTTACAAGCTGTGACCCGACAGTCGACCTAAGCATGATTCCCCATCGACCAATCCCGCCTAACCACACACACAACCATTCACCCCAACGGCCCGTCCCTCTGCTGGCCACACAACCCGTTCTGCCCCCTCCCGCACACCGATGCATGCGACCATTCACCCCGACTGTCGACCCAATGACCCAGTGGCCAGTCCCCCCGTAGGCTACACGACCTGTTCTGCCTTTTCCCGCGCACATGACCGTTCACCCCGCCGACCACACAACCCAACGACCGACCCAGTGACCTGGCAACCCAACACCACCAGTGACCTGGCAACCCATCACCCCCGCCGGCTACATGACTCGTTCAACCCCCTCCCACGCACCAACGCACACGACCGTTCACCCCAACTGTCGGCCCAATGACCTGACGGCCAGTCCCCCCACCGACCAGACGACCTGTTCTACCTCCTCCCGCGTACACAACCGTTCACCCCGTCAACTAGCCCAGTGACCCGACGGTCCATCCCCCGTCGACGACACGACTCATTTAGCCCCCTCCCGCGCACTGGCACACGCGACCGTTCATCCCTGCTACCAACCCAATGACCCGACGACCAATCCCCTCACCGGCCACACGACCTGTTCTGCCTCCTCCCGAGCACACAACCGTTCACCCCGTCGATCGTACAACCCGATGGCCGACCTAGTGACCCAACGACCTATCTCCCCCACACAACCCGACAACCTATCTCGTACTGGACTGGACCATGCATATTTCATACTAGAATTCGTGACGTATCGACACAACACAAACGACTTAAGAGTCTAACCTAGGTATGAACCACGACTCAAAAAATTTGTACCATACCGTTGGTCGGCACGATCAAACCATGTTAGGTTGTGCCATGATCCGATACAATTTAGATACGTTTGACCACATGATTTCGTTCCAGGACGACCAAAATTCTCTGCACTACGGCACATTTAAGGCATTAAAAATCTGTAGAATAAGAGTACGCGAATTTGAATTGCGGATTGGCTGTTTAGATTAGATGGTTTGACATAGGATTTTAAAACACCCGTACGCCAGAATGTAATTTGCCAAAATAAGAGTAATGCTATCTTATGCCATGTCATGTGGTGTTTGTAGACTGGAAATTGAGAATCGAAGAATAAAGAACTCCATAATCCTTCTCAAACCATACATACCTAATGAATGTTGATAGAAGATGGCGTTACCCTGCCAGGTAACAAGTGCACAACAAATACGATTGGCGAGCGCCCTGCGCCTGAAGGTACATATCAAAGGTACCAGAAGAACTACAAATCAGGCAATGAATATAGATGTAGAGGCACTTTCAATCGATCCAATTCTCTTCCTTCGAGTAGAAAATGATAAAAACGAGGATCTGGTGAACAGTCTCCCAGTGACCAATGATCGCGGGTATTGGGAGATGTTGCATTTCTAAATTAACTCAGAGACGAAGCACTGGGCTGGTAGAATCAGGGAGACGAAGGCATCTTTTGGAAACAAGGTGACGGCAAGCTTGGGCAATCAAACCCTAAGGAGTTGCACCTTGTCTGAGAATGCGATTCCAATCCATTCCTTGTGAGACGCAGGCCACTGGAGCTGGTTAATCTCCGACCCTGCTGAATAGGCAAGCAAAGGGTCAATTCCCTCTTGCCCAACCGTCACCGTGGTCGGAAGCTCCCATATCAATGCCTGCCCATCGTCACCGGCGGAGCAGATGTGCCTCGCACTCTGGGGCGCCCAGGCAATGGCATTCACGCTCGCTTGGTGCCTCTGAAGCTCCGCAACGGGGTAAGCCGGAGAACGGATGTCCAAAATAACCAACTGGTTACCGTCCATGAGGGTGGTGGCCATGTACTTGAGGTCGTTTTTGTTCCACGCGAGCCGCAGGAGCGGGATATCAGGGCTCTCGTAGACGATCGTGGAGTGCTCCTTGTCCCTCAGGTCAAAGATCCTCACGGATCCGTCGGCGGAGACGGACGCGAAAACCCTCGCCTCGCCCCACGCAATATCGTACACCTCCTTGTCGTGCGCGATTAGCTGCGTCTCGACGATCCCACGCTCCACGTCCCAAATGGTGCAGGTGGTGTCGATGCTAGACGTCCCGATCAGCCTCGGCTCGGACTCGTTCCAGTCGAACGACGTGAGGGGAGAGCAGTACTCCGTGGATTTACCGTTGTTGAGAACGGAACGCATCTCCACGGAGGCGGGGGTGCCAGAGGAGGTACCGTCGTGGACGGTCCACAGACGGAGGTAGTCGCCGGAGGAGGCAAGGAGGGGCGAGGGTTCAGGGGCGAACATAAGCTTGGTGGGAGGGTAGGGGTGGACGAAGGAGAGGAACGGGGTGTACTGGAAGGATATGTTCTCCTCGTCGACTTTGAGGATATCGACACGGTTGTTGATCTCCTCGAGGAAGCTGCCTAGAGCGAGGCGGGGTGAGCTGGAGGTGGCCGAGAAGGCCATCGCGTAAACCGGGTGGGGGGAATGGTACGTGAACACGTTTGGGTTGAGCGGCGGGGCATCGGAGCCCTCCATTGCTGCCGCCGATGAATCCAAACCCTAACCCTAGCACAGCCACGGGCGGCGCCGAGGGCGAGAAAAAGGAAAGAGAAGGCAGGGAACAGGGAACGACGAGGACGAATGGTTGGTGGCTCAGTTCGGTCAACAGGAGCGCCGAGCGACGGTTGCGGAACGCCCGATGAGCTTGTCAACCGACGGGTACGATTAAAGAGTTAAATAAGATTAGATTTATATTTTTAAAAATTTTATATAATTTATAATATAAATATTTCGATATAACTTTTTTATATAAAATATTAAATTTATTTTAAAAATATGGATAACCTTTTTTTCTACGCAAGAAGATGAGGACGGAAAATAAATGTCATCATCCGTATCCTGTTTTTTTTCCTCTCTTCTTTGCATTGCAATGTTTTCTTGTCGAACATGAAATGAAATTTTTTTTTTTTTTACATCAGGATTGAAATCCATATACGTGAGGGTTAAGTGATCTAATTTTCTTTTTTCTACATAGATTCCTAAATAATTAATTATGTGTTAGTTAACTTTATATAGATATATCTCTAAAACTTTAAAACTGAAGGTTAGTCCAATCCATAACTCCCCTCATACATAGCCTATTATGCATCAAATACAATGATTTTCTATAAATTCGAATATGGTTTCATTTCTTTATACATACTAATTAAAAATAATGAAAGACTGAGGCAAATCGATTTTCCCTCATTCAATTCCCATGCTATATATGTTTTTGGTTATTCATAATTTTTTCTTACAACGTCAATGAGATTCTGCATGCACAGAATAGAGTTTCAATAAAAAATGCAAAACACCATTATTTATGATTGATTAAACTATTGTGATTCGTTTTTTAAATTCATGATCTACTTTGTTTGGCAAGAACAGGAGGGAGATGTGAGAAGCACCAAACTTTGTTGTTGGGTGGTCCATGGCAGGTTTCTGACGGTGGGATCACACACCATGAGTAATAGATTTCCACAAGGGCTCTGCTGGGGGTAAGAGCATGGTGGCAGCATTGACGGACACACCCAAAAGCTATAGATCCTGGAAATTGTTTTGTTTCCGGAGAAAATCCATGGCGTATTAGGATGGTCTACACATGGTCTGGTGCAAGATTCTATTTTTTACCACAAGACCTTGGGAGCTAAATTTATCAAAGGCAAACAGATCTGTACCCGAGGAAGAATTTACACCTCAAAAAGTCATCGATCCCGTTGAAACACAGAAAGCAACCACTATTCTTCCTTTCGAAGAACAGATAAAAACTGGCAAACCCAAACAGAAAGGTGGGGGAGAAAAGGAGCAATTGACATGTAGCTTTATATAGACGAAGACAGAGTTGCAGAAAAAAAAATACGAAGAAAGCAAGTGGGGTGGAGGAGGAAGATAGAAGAGTGTGTGGGAAAGGGCTGGCCGCCACCCCCTCTGTCTCTCCCTCTCTCTCTCGCCAATGCATAGATTAGGATTTCCAGAGGAGCTTTCACTGTTGTTCTCCCATGAACTTGATGTTTTCTCTGGTATCTGGTTCTCTCTCTTTTGTCTATTGTTGATTTGAACTCAAGATGAACTCAAAGATATTCGGCAGTTCTTCTTCCTCGAATTTGCTCGCGTTGGGTCGCATTAAGGCCGACGAGGATCCGCAAATGGAAGGTAATCTTCAATTTAATGTCGCTCTTAGCATATGCACACACGGCAAATTTAATTGTGAATGTTGCATGACCTGATATTAATCACGCCAGACGGGTTACATACAATTTAATCAAATCATCATCTGATATTATTATTATGTCATGTCCGGATACTCACAATCTAATTTTCGCATCGACGCATGCTAACTTCCTTGATCTGTTATCGAGTTTCCATACGTAGCTGTTGTAATTTACCAGGTGTTAGCACAAGTCTACGGTTGCTACTAAAGCTCGTAGAAGACTGCAAGCTGCTGGGATCAGATTCCGAGGACGCCCACAAACGGGTGGCGAGCATGGTGGGCATCCTCGATGACGTCAAGTCCCGCGTCGAGAAATCTCAAACGGCGGCAGCGAGGAAGGCGGCGGAACTCAGACGGTGCAACACCGAACTGCGCCCCTGCACGAGGGAGAAGCGTCCGGCGGTTGCAGAGGAGAACCAGAAGGTACGGAAGGAGTTGGTAGAGAGCAACGCCGCCAGAAAGAACCTGGAGAGGATGCTCTCGAGCCTGGGGAAGGAGAAGGAGATAATGGCTTCGGAGCTCGCGAGGAAGGCCCACGCGCTGACCGACATGGAGCTGCACATGTCGGACATCAAGGCCCAGAACGACATGCTGCTTGAGAAGGTTCGGGTGTGCATGGCGGAGCACAGAGGGGAAGGCAAGGGCGGCGCGGGCGAGGTGGTGAGGGAGAACGCGGTGCTCCACGAGCGACTCAAGAAGCTGTCGGAGGAGTACCAGAGGTCCCTCGACAAGTACCGTGCGTTGAAGGGGAGGTACAAGGACACGCGTCTCCACTGCGCCCGTGCCCTGGCGACCGTGGCGGAGATGGCCAGGGAGGCCTCCGCCGGGCAACTTAGGGTTCAGGAGGCGAGGAAGCGCCTCGCCGACGCAGACGACAAACAGGAGGTCGCCGTCGGCGTTGTAGAAGAAGAAATGTCGGCCTTGGAGACCACGTTCCGCGGAATCAGGTCCAAGGCCGAAGCCCGAAGGAGGCCTGCAGGCGACCACAGCGGTGACGACTCCCTCGACTCTCTCATGGTGACGAGACAGACAAATAGGTGTTTGACGACTGAGCAAGCACAGGACCATTCTGAGAGCTAATGACTGACTTGTCCAAATTTTTCGGTAGTCGTGGAAGTCCTGTACAGTATAACATCCGATAAGTTAGATATATGCGTCCTTCGTAATCCATTGTTGACGGGTCATCCGGATCTACGAGCACTCTGGATAATGCACTCTGTCTTTCTTTATAACTCCTCTAATCAAGGATCGTGAGAAAAGATCCGGGCAAACACCAATCACCACCAATGTGGAAGATGGTTGATCCAATTGACCATTTACCCAAGGTAATGTGAATCACATGGACATTACAAGTTACCATTCCATTAAAAAGCCCATAGCTTGATTTAAATTCTAAATTAAAAGTTGAAGAAGCAATGCTGATCTTCTCCCTACAGAACTAGGCTTATTGGTTAGTCTCTAATCTCACCAAACCAGCTCTCGTTTTGCTGTTTAGATGCTTGTACTGCTTCCAGAACAACAAAAAGGACTGACCTCGATGTGGTGTTGAGTGAAGTCCTCCCATGTTTTATGTCAAATGAGCATATGCATCTGAGTTTTAAAGAACGGTATAAAACTTAAAGGTAAACAAACAAAGAGTATCTGTAGATTAATTAGCTTACCTACAAATTAGCAGGTTAACCCGCAGGTAAATAGATAACAAGGTATAAACATCTTGTATTAAACACAAGTCAAGGTAGGTCGTAGGTAGAAACTCACCCCATTTCCAAGCCTAATTCGGCTAGACGATAATGTAACTAAATAATGTAAACACCATAATGCATAAAGAAGTATTTGTAACATGCTTTAAATGTCTTCCAATCATACTCTATACTATTGATTTTTTTACTTCAAAATATAATGTGATAACAACTACGAAGGAAAACAAAATTAGAATGAATTTCTATGTATTTGAGAATAGAAAGACAAACTCATCAATTTTTATGAAAAATTGAAGAAAAGATGATGAAGGCAAAAAGTAGAAAATAAGTGAATCAAGAACTAATCACCAAGAAGAGGCAAGAAAGATAGGAAAACAAAACTTTGAAAGATAGAAGGTAATATCATTAAAAATATGATTGCCTAATTGAATCCAACTATTCAAAGGCAACTCTCCCTTCTTGCCTTTGCTTTACCCTATAGTGGACACAAGAAGACTGACTTAAGCCTTGTTTGGAAATGAACTCTAGTAAAAAGTTGTACTTTTGTATCTTCAAATTTAAATTGTACAATACATTAACTTATACCTATATTCACTACTTCGTGCAGATAACACCGCTGCCATCCAGTTTCCATTTCTCAGCTCCAAATACATTTTCATCAATGCCTCACCATGTAATTATGTAATAAATACACAATTTTTCCTTTGATACTCAATTATGAACTACTTAATTAAGTTAATTTTCTTTCTTTAAAGCGTAGTCAAAATTCAGATTTCAGGCAGTAGCAATTATATCATAAAACAAGATGAGGGATAACAACACAACAGGTAGTCCTCTTCAGAAAGGAAAAGATAACAGATAGCCGAATACCAAGTAAACTCTTATAATTCATCCTTGAGGTGGTCAGTGGAGCTTTGCTTGCTCTCGGGCGAAGGTACAGCATCGGTGCTTTCTGATTTCCCTGTCGAAGCTGGTTTATGGAGCTTGAATGGGATTGATGCATGTTTTTTGATAAATTTGTAAAATGCCACCACCGTCCTCTCAGTCTCAACAGAGATCTGTGGTTTTTATCACAGTAGACAAGAACCAGTAGTCAACTAATCAATGAATGCAGGCCACTAGCATCCAAAATAAATCTTCAGTAGATTCTATATTATTTATTATTTATTTGAAATCAACGACAATCGAAAGCTTATACACTTACTGGTTCAAAGCTTTTGTTCCCAGCAGGAAAGAAGAGAAGCGTTGGGAAACCTTCTGCCTGAAATTATCAAAAAAATTAACTCCACAATGGCAAACATATTTTTTGATTAATTTCTTTGATGTGCAAGACAGATAGTAATGGGTAGCCAGACGAAGTAAAAATAAGATTATCAAAGGATTGCATATGGTAGCTAATAGAAAACCAAAATACAATGCTGGTTAAGCAAGAGAATACGGGAGTGCTTGGTTATTGGACAAATGAGGAACAAAATGACAGTAGAGAATAGAGAAATGAAACCTTAGCTCTGGGATGCTCATTCTTGGTTCCATCCATTTTAGCAATAACAAGAGACTTGATTCCATTTAAGTGTTTGGCAAGCTTGTTGTAGACGGGTTCAAGTTCTTGGCAATGCCCACACCATGGTGCATAGATCTGTTAATCAACGCAATGTCATATGAACATCCAAGAAAATAAAAAAAGGTAAGTTATTAAAGTCAAGATATGCTTACCTCAAGTAAAACGTCCTTGGACTCATCTAACACAATTGCATCAAAATTATTTCCAACTACCACTTTCACATCACCATCATTCTGCAAAAGTAAGTCATTGATCAGATGTTATAAAAGTGGAAGTTTAACAGAAAAAGACTTATATCCCAACAAAACATACTGCTTCAGGTACAGGATCTGATTTGTAGAAAGGATGCAGCTTTTCCTGCAGAAAATCGTCACCAAATACCTGAACAGATGAAAAAACGAATTGTAAAATGTGAACACAGAAGAAAGTACCATTGAGGATTTTTTTATGCCAAGTGAACAATAGATAGGAAACATTTTTAAGAGATGTAGATGTTTCCCGTCTCCTTTTCTCATCGTATGTAGAAACCAACTCTTATATAAAAGAATATCAAGCATTTCGATGATAACAACAATGAATCAATACCTTGATCTTTTATGTGTGGGGTTGCTATATAAATCCTTTCATTTAATTTATTTCAATCTACTACAAAATCATCCATGAAATTATATAATTTTAAAACTTTTTGCACAATTCTTGACAGCGTAATTTTTTGTCTTCCATTAATTTCACCAATATTAATGATTCTCCTTTTTTAAAGAAACATTTATAGGCCAGAGTTGTCTAAGCAAAAGGCAACACCAAAGTGAGAACCCACCTAAAATGCCCAAGGCAAGAAGCAAGGCATCACCCAATTGAAGCAAGATGAAGATTTATGAAATTTAAATAAAGAAATAAATAAGGCTAAGCATCAAAATAACAAATCACATAATGCATTGATAACTAAAATTTGAATAAAACAAAGAAATATATAATCATCAAAATGATAAGGATAATAAGCATTTCAAATATTACATACATTCAACTTTCAATCAATATTAAGAAAAAATAGAGAAATGGTAAAAAGCCAACAAAAATCTCTAAGAGAGAAACATAGTTGGTGTATTACTACTGGATAGCAACGATGGTCTTGAACAACAAGATGACACCAAAGCTATAGTAAACATGTGGCAGTGGCAGTAGACATCACTCGTAGTGCCGCAATTGCTGTGGAAACCTGGAAGGTCAAAGATGCAAGGAAGAACAAAGAAAAAACCCTCTAGTTCGGATTGGACGGTTAGAAGTGAAGGTTGAGAGAAAGAAGAAGGGAAAAATTATATAGCTAGGGTTTATACAATGTCGTAAAAAATGAAAAAGCAACATTATATAGACCGAAAATTAAAATATTTTTTAAAAGAAGAAGGTTTAAATGGGATTTTTTGAAATATGGTATATATAGAAAATGAATAAATATAATTATATTTACAAATATACAATAAGCAAAAAATAAGGGTGTTTCTATGATACCATGAAGGTACCAAAACTTTTGACCATTAATTTAAATACATGGAAAGTGGGAACTGAAAGAAGACTTGTAACTACCGATTTGTAGTTATTGTTCTGTTAGACAAAACACAGTTACCGTAGAATTATCTAAAAAAATAAATAATAAAATTTAAAATTTATATGGATGAAAACAACCCAAAACATGAAATCTAAAAAACTAAATAATGACAATTCAAATAGCCAAATGGAAAATAGATTTTTTCTTGGGAAACAAGGGGATGAAATGGCCATTTAAATGGAATATTGGTTGTTTTTTTCCCATTTTCCAAAAAATGTAATAAATTGATGAAAAAAACATATAAACGATGTCTAAACAATTGATTCCTCCTTTTTTCACAAAAATGGCTCTACATCAAATATGATCAGGTTTTTAAACTCAATTATCAATTCTTGTTCCTTTAGGCACTAAAGTGACCTTGATAGGTGGCCAGGCAAGAGGCCCTTGCCTTGCCTGATCTCTCCACCTTGACAACTCTGATATAGGCATTATACGGAAATAAATAATTTATCTCAAAAAAAATTCTTATTTTTCTCCAATTGGTGCAACTCTTATTTAATTATAAATAAAATAATTTCCCAGCTTACCCATTATTATCCAAATTAACATTTACATCTTAATGATAGCTAATTACCATATTTCAAAAAGATACTTTTTGTAGTATTCAACAATAATTTTATAAGAGATTGAAATTATTTCATCCTTTTATTACAGTTTTATGACAACAGACTTGCCATCACAAATGTATCTAACTAGTCTACAACAATCAAAATCAATATAAAATCATCAATAATATGTTAAGTTGGTTTGCATACAGAATTCAACAATTATAGCAGGCTGCATAATAAGTCCACAACTGTCAAAATTAAAAAATATGTTGAAATATATATCAAACATTTCGAATTCAAAGCTTCAGACCAATGCAATTCATGCATATCTAACCTTAATGTTCTCCACCGTCAGTTCCCCATCAAAAACATATTTTTGGCCATCCTCGTTTCCTGTGTATGCCAAAACCTTAAAAAAAATGAAATATATGTGAATCAGAAAATTTTCCTAAAATCAGCATTCTCGTCAGAATGATTCAACTTCTGAATTAGACTGTTGGAAAGAGTGAGGTAGGAGAGAAGCATGGTGAGAATATGAATATTACTTTTGGTTTGTCAAGGGTAACGCCAAAATATTCTGCAACCGGCTCACCAACCTCCACGTTGTCTGCTTCCACATATATAAAGAGAAGCTGCACGCATATAAAATATGATAGTCACAGATATAGATAATTGGATGGTTTCCTTTTGAAAATCTTATAGGGACAATATTTGAAGAGGAAATTACTGAGTACCAAGGAAAGATTTCGCCATGACATAAACCAGACACTTGAGCAAAAAGATAAATCATGCACAATAAATGCCAGATTACATTCACATGCGTAAGTGTGGCATTCAGACACATAAGGATAATTTGCTTCCTATGTTAAATTATTGTATGTCTATGGGGAGTAGCTCAATTAGATTGATTAATATTGTTAGTGAACTAATGGGATTAAAAGGATTGAATAGTGCATTAATCCGTATGCAGTCTAAAAATTGCTCAAAAATAAAGATGAGAATGGTCCAATTACCTTTCCCTTGAATGAATTAGCTGACTCCTCAAAAAGCGGCATGACCTTCGCAGAATGGTTTGAAGTTGCAAACAGCAAAAGCTAGCCAAGCAGCAAGGATTCCAAGTGATAAATAGGAGACAACAATTTTGATTCTTTTACAGAGAAATGTACCGAATATAAGACAAAAGAGGAAAATCTTACCTGATTTTTTATTGGATTTTCGAAAATCAATGGAGCAGTCTCCCTTGTGAGGTAGGCAACCAGAGGGAATTTATTAGAAAAGACAAAATCAACAATAGCTGATTTTGTAAACGCTCCATCTGCTCAATAAAGTAAGACGGGAATCGTAGTTAGGAGCAAGCTCAGATTGAGGGATTCATGAAGTCTATTGTAATGTTATCTCACTCACTCACCAAAGTAAGACACTTTCTCTTTTTCATTCTTAAGCAGAACCAAGGAAGGAAGTTTAGATTTTGGGTCTATGTTGAAAAGCTTAGCTACATCAGGATTGACGGTCTGGTAGAAACTGACGTCATCCTCGAGTTTGGAAGCAGAAGCAAGCTCCTGACTTTCTGAACCCTGCAATTTGGTGTGTGTTATTATCACAAAAACAGGAAGTAGTATTATGTCGAATCATGATAAGTCGGTAAAAACAGGGTAGATATTGAGTGAGGAACAAGATACAAGGTGTGGTAATAGGGGGAGTTGTTTACCACCAAAGAGTCGAGGAAGCCGAGGACCACTTTTTGTTGGGACGTGAGAATGGTCTGAGCTTCCTTGACCGTAGTTATGTTGTGGATTCCAGGCCCGATCTTCTTCTTGATCCAGGTGATGATGGCCTCCTTGGTCCTCTGGCCGTTATACGGCTTGTGCTCACCGTCGACAAAGAAGAGAACGGTGGGGAAGCCGTCGATGTCGTATTTCTGTGCGAGATCTTCCTCCACGGTGGCATCGACCTTGGCAAGGGAGACGACGTCACTGTTGTCCTTGAGATCAGTGGCGGCCTGGGCGTACTCGGGCGCAAGGGCCTGGCAATGGCCGCACCAGGGAGCATAGAACTCGACCATAACGTGCTTAGACTTGGAAATGAAGTCCGTGAAGTTGGCGGCGGTGAGGACGACGACATCCTTCTCGTCGGCTGTGGGCGTGTCCACCGTGTCGTCATCGCCGGACGAACAGGATCCTTCCTCGTCGCCTTCCTCGGCGCCCGAATCAGCGCCAGGATGATGATGCGAGGAGGAATCAACGGGTTCTTCGAGGAAGCTGAGATCTTCTTCGTCGTCGTCAACGACGCCCTTGCTGGGGTTTGGATCGGACGATGATGATGAACAGACGATCGTGAAGCAGTGGACGAAGAGGAGAACAGATATGGCAACCGTCGCAACAACCACATCTCTGTTTCCACTTCTCGCCATTTCTCACGATCTCGGCGGGCCGGTAGGGTGGGGTGGGGGCAGGAGAGGAGATCCAAAAGATGAGAAGATAAAATGTACAACACTGATATATATATATATAAATATAAATATATATAATAATATAAAGAGGGAAGAAGAAAATATCAACCATTTATTTTGATTTTTCATTGTTATATTGACTTAATTTAGAAATGAGATTCGGAGAAGTTTTTATTACATAGAATATATATTTTAATAAATAATATAATAAAAATAAAAAAATTTAATCTTAAAAATTATATTAACTTAAAAAATTTAAACTTTAAATTCATTTAATTTATTAATTTTATCATAAAAAATTACGATATCATATCATTTAAAAAACCTGTATTGTCACCCATAAATTTCTATAATAAAGTGTGCATTTATTTGAACATTAAAATATAACTTTTAACTTCTAGAGTGGTACTATAATAATACTTTGAAGGAGCAATACTTAAAATAAAGAGTAATTTAATAGTTATTGAAATAGTATTTTTCAAAAAAAATTAAAAGTTCCAATTTTACCTTTAAATAATAATTTTTTTAAAATATTACTAATAATATTTTAAGAACCTATTTTATTAAAAATGTTTCTATAAATAAATAAAATTATTTATAAATTTTATATTTTATGATTTTATAATGTTAGAAATATTAAATTTTTTATATTTTTAATAATATTAAATTTTAACATACAATATCACATAAATTAACATAAATTTGTCAACTTTTAAAGCTACATCATATTTAATCTGCAAATCACATCATCATGGTCATGGTGGAAAAAAAATCATGCATAAATTTTGGAAAATTGGAAGTTCATCAGAAATTTTCCATAAAAATTAAATAACAAAAATAAATTAATGTCATAACATTACATTAAAAGAGATTTTTATCTTAAAGAGGGACTTTTTTTATAAATTTTGAAAAATTAGATAACCAATTTTTACCACTACTATAAGTTACTCTAATATTAGCTTAAAATAATTACAATGTATACTTTCAAGAGTCTTCTTTTTTGAATGAGTTTTTTACATTGAAGAGGCACATGGCGATGAGGACAGCCATGTTTTTTAAATTTTGGTGAGCAGTTATTGTTTTAAGAAACTATAAATAAGTGATTTCTTAGGTAAATAAGAAATCAATTATATTATAATTAATGTACTAAAATTTTAAAATTATTACATTAATCAAAAATAATATATTTATTTACGTAACTTCAAAAAAAATTTCAATCAACTTTACAAATAAAAATTAAACGTACTCAAAGTCGTGATAAAAGATAAGTGTCGATGAAATTTCAACGTCTGTTTCCGTGGCCATTATTTTAGCTTAGAAATTATTAAATTATTTTTATTATCTTCTTCTGACTTAATCTAACTCGATACCTTGAACGCACGTCCATATATATATATATATATATATATCTATAAAAGATTATAAGTGATTTTTTTTAAGGTACAGTTACATTTATTTAAAAATAAGTGTATGGATTAAATTATAAAATAATTATAAATACATAATAAAATCTTAATGAAATAAGTATTTATCTTCGATCTAAATTTTTAAAGTTTTAAAATCCAATGAGTTTCATAAAAACCCGGTCGTTGATTTTGCAATCAAAACACATTAGTGAATCAAAAATTAAATACATAATAGATTATACCTTGAATTAACTATTTACGAAATTACTTGAACCTACGTTTTATAAAATTAATGATTATAAAAATAAGATGTGGCCTGGGAGAAATTCTTCAGAGAAATCCTCCACGGATATTCGCAGAATTTATTTCGATTAGCAAAGGTGGTCCTTTTTCTCTTTCATCGGATAATGCATTCCATTTCGGCTAGTAAGTACACGTGGACGCCTTCGATTGGAGAACACCGTGCGTCTCCACCATTCCCTGAATGCCACGTAGGAAACCGTGACACGGATCTACGCACACGGTCCTTCGCCCGCCGCGGCGTAGATTTTTTAGATGTGCAATTTTGTCGTCGCTCACGTGACCAAATGAAAGAAAAAATTGAGATAACGTTCACGTCAATGCAAAAAGTCAAGTATATTAAATTAGTTTTGAATTAATGTTTTCGCTATTATTTAACCTTACGGTCCTTATCGGCAACCATTTCACTATTATAAAGTCGAAAAAAGTTTCTCTCAATATTAAATTTTTCGTATGACTTACCCATTCTCAAGGACATCCCTCTCTTCAACCTTCATCATCTTCTCAACGATCCTTTAAAAATATTTAGAATCAATATTTACTCTTATGCCCCCACACATTGTACCATTCATAGCTCAATATATCACAATAGTATCAAATAAATTTTGGAAGTATTAGACTACAGGACCAGAGGAAGCTAAGGTGAGCAGTGGATACGTTACACGTGAGATGGAAGGTTGTAGATCCAATGGAAGGTGTGGGAGATCGAAAGGAAGTGATGGGAGATGGAAAGAAAGGGGTGGTCAATCAGGAGATTGGAAAAGAACTTTAGGAGTGGGATAGTTGATCAAAAAGTTGTCGTCGAGAAGAGTTCGTGCTTTCTCGCCGATTCCATGAAGAGATGGAAAATGATATTCAAGAAATGACAGCATAAATGACCTTAAGCTAGGAAACGATGAAAAAGCACATTTGTGAATTTTCATAATTTTCAGGCGTACAAACACCTACACCTACCGGTGTGTAAAATCTTTCTCCCCAGGTTTGTTAGTTTCTTTCTTTTTTTCAAACATCCAGATTCGATCGGTTGGCTATGGGTTGGTTTTTTTATGACAGTGGAGTTGAATACAAGCTTCGGGAGGCATTAAAGGTTTTTGTCTGGACTGGGCCTATAACGGGCTCACTCCTTGATTCCAAACTGCACCGCTTTCAGTTGTTGTCATTACATATATGTTTGCTTGGGCGGTATTGTTGGGGACTTTTTTCTGGAGGTGCCAGACTATGTCAATTTCGGATGATTTTATATGCTGATGGGAGAATTCTGCTGCTGATGGGTTTATTGAAGCTACTGGATGATATTTTGCTGCCTGTATTCGGACGATTTTTTATTTTTGTTCCGGCCATTGGGCATTTCCCTTTTGTTTAGACTTTAGTCGTGAACATTTTCATTTATTGAAATTTTAGGGAGTAAAAAAATAGTGCGTAAAATCCAAGAATTGGGAAGTGCTTATCACCCAAGTCTTCCGCACAGAAACCTCTGTTTAGCCTATCGCATGATCTCGCTTCTCAAATTCTATTACCTTGTGATACGTCGTAAAGGATAAAGGATTGTAAAGTCCAATCAGCTATTGATCAATACAAAATTACAATTATTGGAATTTCATCATTAGTGTCTATGAATAAATATGTATGAACATACATACTCTAATGTTATTAAAATTTTATCTTAAAATTAATTAATAATAAGTGAAAGAGTCTAATATCATATAAATTTCAATCTCCATTTCAGCTAGACTGTTTCGACACTCCCACTGGATCATTCCAATACACTCGCTCGTAATTTTATTTGTGTCCCTGTAAGTATCTATGGTTAGATGCATGTAAATTTCCTTCAATATTGTATTGAAATTTTATTTAAACATCAATTAATAATAATAAGTAAAAGAGTACATCTTATTTTAATCAATGTATAATTATTTCAACTCTCTCACTTGTTAAGGATGAATGTTTATAAACCTATTTTAATATTATATTAAAATTTTATCCCATAATTAATTAATAATATATAAAAAATTCATCATCGTCTAGGTTTAACCCTTATTTTAACTCATGTAGAAATACTTCAACATTTTTCTTCACCGATTGCTTTATTTACATGTCTTTTAAGTATTTATGAATAAAATATATATATATTTATGAATAGATACGTATTACTCTAATGTCATATTAGAATTTCTATCTTAAAACTAATCTATAATAAATGAAAATTGTTGATTATTTAGAATCCGACGAAAATGCGAAAATGAAAATAAAAAATTCAATTAAAAAGAAAAATAAAAAATAACAGAAGGTACAGATAAAAATAAAAAGTATAAATTATATCACTTTTTTTTAATATATTAATGTATCAGAGTTCTTACGTAACAAAACTTAAAATTACAGTGTAATAACGATTTGACATGTTTAAAAAATAATTACAAATTTTCTATTTATGCTACGCAGGTTTATTAAAAAAATTGCCTTTATCAGTACTATTATATATGTTTATATCTATATTTTTCTTCTTCTTCCATTTTCTTTTTTTTTCCCTCGGTGAATCGACTGAATGCTGTGGACGGCCGACGACAGAGGTGCCCGATCGACACTATGCGATGCGACAGAGGTGAAAGATCGACAGGGAGGGTGGTAACGAAGGGCGATAACGGTGGCAGAAGATCAATTGTAAGGGCGGCGAAGGAGGTGGAAGATCGACAAGGACGACGTGCGAAAGGTAACGGTGGCAAGCCAAAGGGTGACGACGAAGAGCGGGAGACGAAAGGTGACAATGGCGAACAAAGGGGTTCGAGCAATTCCATCAGAATGGATCATTTTCCGAGGGGGAAGGCAGAGGAGGACGAAAGGTGGTCAAAGAGAATGACAGATCGATCTCCGTGCGATGAAACGAAGAGATGGCGATCTCGATTGAAGACGAAAGGCGTTCGCATGGGCAAAGGGCAACGATGGCGGGCTTCGCGATTCCAAGGCGAAAATCATCCTTTCCAAGGGTAGGAGGGAGGAAAAGGGTAAAGTTTTTCGAAAATTTTTGATGTCTGTATGCCACCAAACACCAGATAGCAAAGCACATGTTGGTGGAGCTTTGAAATGTTTTCGTCCTACTGGCATCGGATCGACGCTGAGCATTGTCGACAAGGGTCGACCATTATTGCGATGGCAGAATCCATTTCTTTGTACATCCGACAAACTCACCATGCCCATGGTAAGCCACAAAAGAAACTAAAAAACACCCTAGTCCTTGGTAACCTGGCGAGACCTGAATAATATCACCATGGAGGTATGAGAAATTGAGGTGAGAAGGACGGATGGATTTCACCATTTACTTGCGTCAGTCGGACGGCGAGTCGACGGCGGGGGCGTTGCCGTCAACAACACCTGCAGAAGCCGAAGAAGAGCGAGCAATGAGCCAATCGACCACTCCACCGAAGACCATATCGACGTCCTCCTCGGATTCGCCTACGAGCTGGTGCCACATCCCGGAGTAGATCCGGATGGTCTTGTCGTCGCTGGACGCCCTACGGTGGAGTTCCTCGGCGCATGCCAGGTCGCAGACAAGGTCATCGGAGCCGTGGATGATGAGGAGGGGCGCCGTGACCTCCTCGAATCGGGACTGCAGCTCCCTGCACACCCGAAGGAGCTCCTGGGCGGTGGCGGCGCGAGGCCTCCCCGTAGGGCGCCTGGGGCTGGCGAAGGCCAGCCTGCGCTTCCACTCCAGCTTGAAGGACACGTCGAGGAGGGTGCCGCGAGTGGGGACCACCCGCCAAGTGGGGATGAAGAAGG
This sequence comes from Amphibolis antarctica, assembly GCA_024699675.1. NCBI lineage: Eukaryota > Viridiplantae > Streptophyta > Magnoliopsida > Alismatales > Cymodoceaceae > Amphibolis > Amphibolis antarctica. Next base: position 20,059 of record JAMKPZ010002179.1, read on the forward strand.
CAGCGAGGGAAAGGAGATGCTCGAGCGGCCAGGGGGGCTTGATCTTGTCGCTGATGCTGCACATGGCGCCGTTAAGAACGATGCCGTCGAAGCGGTCGTCGTTGCGGTGGTCGAGATGGATGAGCAGGGCGATGGCGCCCCCTAGGGACTCGGAGTAGAGGAAGCAGGGGGTGGCGGGAGGGTAACCGGAGCGGAAGGAACGGAAGCAGGTGAGGCAATCGCGGACGAGAGGTTGGATGTCGGGAATGTGAGCGATGAGGCCTTGGGAGAAGCCGTGGCCCTGGTGGTCGAGGGCGCAGACGGCAAAGCCGGAGCTGGCGAACAGGACGGAAGTGAGCTGGACGAACCAGTTGGACTCGCCGGTGTAGCCGTGGACAACGCAGACGATCCCCTTGACCGGGTGGTGGTGAGTGGGAACCCAGGTCTGGGTAAAGATGTTTAAGCCCTCGGGATTGAAGAAGGAGGAGGTGGAGTGGAGGACGGAGTGGCGGGCGTAGAACTCGGCCGGCGTGAGAGCACCGAAAGGGCTGCTCTCGTCCGCCCCCGCAACCGGGTGATGAACCACCGCCATCGGCTTCGATTTGGGCTTGTACTCACGGACGGAGGTGGTGATGCCGTGACGTTTGTCGGTCGACCTGTCTAGGGTTTTGCGTCCACCCTCGCGTGTTGGGGTGCGGTAAAATAGACGATGGGTACTAACCATCGGGCGCAGGGTCGGATCGACGACGGAAGGCCCACGTGGACCCCACATACGATTAATCATCTGTGTATTTAAATGCCTGCAACCGAGCCAACAACCCAACGACAGGGGACGACAGTACTTGAACGATTTTAAAGCGTGAACATTTTTTTTGAAAATTGTTATTTTAAATTATGTTAGTAGAATTTTAAAACGTTAAAAATAATATTAAAATTTTATAATAAATTATAAAATAAGTTTACTAAGTGTTTACGTGGATATGAAGTTAGAGTTTAAATTAATTTTAAAAAATCTTAAAATCATAAATTTATATCATTTTAAAAGTAATTTTCAATTAAATTTTTAAAAAAATGATATATTTTATTTACTGTATAATTTTAACATCTTTATAAAATTACTTTTAATTTTAATTCTTTATATCCGATTAACAAATTAAACCTGAAACAACTCTCATCGATCAACAAGATCACGAGCAACGCGTGCGTGCATGTATATTATTTCTATATGATTGAAAGAACGAAAAACACGAAGGACAATCAATGACAGAGACTATGGGAAATGACTAAACCTCGCTTTGATAATAAAATTTGTAAAAAAATTTATTACGTAAAATATATTTAAAAATAAATAATATAATATAATTACACTTTTTAAAAAAATTATTAGAAAAAAAAAAATTACTTTACAAATTATATTAATCTAAAAAAACATAACCTTCGAACTCCCCAAATATTTTGAATTTATCAAACAAAGTCAATTGTTGTCACCACGGGAATATAAGCTAAGTAGGTTCATTTCAATTTTAGATTTAAGTGATACTTTATTATGCTTTGAAAAAATAAATTTAATAAAAAAAAGTTGAATTTCAAGAGTAATCTGAAATGCGTAGAAATGTTTAATTTTAAAATAGTTGTATTTCCTATAAATAACTTTCACTATCATATATTTGTTTGACTTTTCTTTAAAAACTCTCTATGTTGTAAAGTTAAGAACATATAAAACAGAGTCATGCAATGTTGCGCAATAATTAAAGTTGTAATTAATGTCTAATCCTATTGCAAATGTTTATTTATAAAGCATACAAAACACATAAAAAAAAGTTATTTTTGAATGAAATTTAAAATACGAAGTTACGTAAATAAACAATATCTGTAACCATATTAAAAACAATTTGTGCATTAAAGGAAACACAACTATCTTCTCTATATCATAAAAATACGTATACTTAATTTTTAAATCAAAGCATTGCAATTCTACTTTAAAATTAGTTAACAATGAATTAAAAAGTACGTTATCATTCAATTTCAGACTTAAGTTTCTACTTTAACTAATTTTTTCCCTATTTTGACTAATATAAGATCATTCCAATACCTTTGTACATTTATATAACTAAAAGTATGTATTATATGAATATATGTAATTTTATAAAATTTTATTTTAAAATAATTTAACTTTCCAATATCTCCTTCATTTGCTTACAAATTATACCACTTAATTTTGTCTTGTCGTTCTCTGTGTCATCTAACCATTATTGAATGCATGCCTTACAAATAACTTCATCTATTTCAATTTTAAGAGTTTTAACTTTAATTTTACATAAACGTTTACATGTTATCATTATTATATAAAGTTTTATATATAAATTTTTATTACATAATTTACTGTACATTTCTACTCTCAACTTAATTCTTCGTAGTTGTTGAAATGAGTTACATAAAAAATAAGATTCAAAATAAACATATTGTACAATTGAAAACTTATAAAATTATTAAAATTATTTGTAAAATATATTTCAAATTATGTTAATTGCTCTTTTACGATGTGTGCAAATGGCAAAGCCACTCTTAACCAATATTCTGAAATTCATTTTAATCTCGATATTTTATCTAACCATCATCAACCAAATAATTAATTTCTTTAGTTATTGACTACATTTTCCTGACATTTTAACGAAAATCACTTGAATATTAATGTATCAACTATGAATTATAATATTTATTAATTATTGTAAAATTTAAAAGTATCGATATAAGTACGTATGTTCAAATATAAATTACGGAAATTAATAATTACACATTTTTGTCATCTTATATCGATATCACGATATTCTATTCTCACACTTTTTATTAATTATTTATTTTTACATTCTTCAATTTATTCAACGTATTCAATATTTTCATTTTTCGCTTCTCTTTTTACATATTTCCTTTTTTAAATTTCTTTCGCTTTTTTCTTTTTTTTTAACTCCCTTCCACCCTTTCATTCATTTCCCCCCCCCTTTTTTTTTTCTCATTTTCCGTCTTTATTTTTTATTTCATTTTCCTTTATTTTCTTCTCTTCTTTTTTTTAAAAAACAATTCGTTTTATTCTTCTTCTTCGTCTGGTACTAACACTATCATTACTACTGCCAAAAGTATGTTTGCTTACGAGACGTACTTGATTATCGGTAACGACTTATACAAACGGTTTTTAAGTTTTAGTTTCAATTGTATATAAATCATTATATATTATCATCCTTACGTAAATTTTCTTATATAATTTTTTATTTTATAATTTATTATAAAAATTAATTTAATTTATTTATTAATAAAATTTAATTTTTAACTTTTTATATTATTTAAAATTAAAATATCTCGTTATCTAATACAAAGTGTTAGGAAACGAGACTGTGGTCGGGTGTTACAATCGTACCGAATTATCGTATTGATGAATAATATATATATTTTTTTTTCTTAATTTTATCTTTTAATAAAAATAAATAATGATACTTACAAAATCAGTAAAAATTAGTTTAACATGGTGAAGAAAAAAGAATATTTTTCAGATTTTTATATGACTGTAGTTTATTTTTGCATTTATTTTTTTCAAAATACGAAGATACGAATTAGTGTTTTACTTTTACCAAATTCTATCGGTTGAAAAAAGATTTAACAAAAAATTGAAAAATTCAAAAATCGATACTATAAATAAAATTAAAATCCACGTGATAATCAATAACTTGCATTAAAATGTTAGAAATAAAATGTATATTATGAACATATTTTTATAGAAATTTATCAAATACGTAAAAAAATCACGTAGATTCACAAAACTCGTTTCTTGTATTTTTTCGTTATAATCGGAATAATTCAAAAAAACTATAACAAAATAAAGGCAAAGGTATTTTTAAAAATTCACATTCAACTGTAATGGTAAAAAAAACTATTATAATTATTATTTATATATTTTATTTGATAAAAATACTATATACTATTATTTTTGTACAGTAAAATTTTTATCAAATTTTATTACAAAACGTAACTTTAGTTTCAAAGAATACCATTAGTTTACAAACGTTAGTATAACTCGTAAAATAGTCAGGTGCGTCTCACAGTGTTCACATACAAGCATAACTCGTCCTTTCTCTGCACAGTATAGTATAGTATAGTATAATATAATATAGTATAGTATAATACAGTATAATCTGCTAACCGTGGTCCATGTATTTCAAGAATCAAGACCTCATCTAACCCATGGCATCACGTGCGGATCCAAATGGGGACTGGGGGGCATCACGTGCGGAATAGCCACAACCCTGCTCCTCTTATCTTCAATGCGTGCTCGTAAATTAAATGAATTGTAAAGTAAAAATATCTCTACCTTTATTTATTCTTTTAAATATCTACTTTTATCAATATTAAATGAGAAAAGTAGCATGTGAAAATCTGTCGCATTTACAGGACCTGCAGGTGAGCGCAATGTTCCTCTCTGGACCTTTTTCGAATTTCAATAAAATATTTGGATATTTTTGTAAATAACAAAACAAAAATAATGTAGTTGTCTCCTTCCCTCGTCTTCTCCTCCTGCTATTGGACGTCGCATTTAATAAATGCGGTTCTCTTCTTGTCATCACCTTTAGACCCGTCTTTGTTTGATATTACGTAATTATATTTTTTTATTATATTTTATAATATATTTATTAAATAATTTTTATTATTTATTAAATTAAATTAATATAATTACTTAAATCATAAAATTTAACTCAAATACACAAATAAATTGAAAGAGTTGAGCTTGCTATATATCTTTAATTTTTTATAATATATTTTTTTTACAAAAAGTTAAAACGTAAAATTCGACGTTAAACAAAAAAACCTTTTTTGTATTTTGTAGTCGTTGCTCAAAAAATGATAAAACGTTTTTAAAAAAAATAATATTGTAAAAAAAGTTGTTAGTGTTAGTAAAAAAATTGACATTTTTTTTGTAATGATATTAGAATTGTTATAATTTTGTAAAAGATGATAAAATATTCTTAAATGAATGTCATAACATTATAAAAAATGCTGACAACGATAGTTAAAAGTTTTTTAAAAAAGTTCCGTTTAACTTTGTAAAAAGTATCGTAAAGTTATAAATAATTATGATATGATTTTTAAAAGAATTTGTAGCATTATAAAAGAGATCGTTATATTGTAAAAAAGCTAATATTTTTTGTAACATCGTTAAAAATGACATCAAAGTTTAAAATAAAAAATTAGGTTTTTAGAAAAAATTAAAAAAGTTAACGATTTTAAATAATTTAAATAATTGTGGCATGCTTTTTTATTTTTTTTAAAAAACCTTGAAGATCGTGTAACGGTATTTCTTCGACAATCTTCGACAATCATCGTAACGGTATTTTTTAAAATAATTCATAATTTTTTTATTATATATCACCATTTTATATAATAATATTTATTAAATATCTTTAATATTTTATGTAAAAAATTATATCAAAATTTTACATTATAAATTATACAATTTTAAAAAATATAAACAACATCTTTATTCCCAACCAATAAATTTTACCGGTTGACGATTTCTTATCTATTACCAATAAAATCGTAAATTGCCAAATTGTTCTTTCGTTGTATTTTGCTATCGTTAAATAAAAACACTTCACCTTCTGTCCACTGCAGTAAAAATTAATTAGTCACCGAACTCCGTCACGTCAAATCCACACGTGACGTGCGTCATCTGGTTCCGTTTCCACAGGTTGACCTTCGTTATTATTCTTTCAATGCACGAACATAAATCGATACAGGTAAAAATCGATTTTAGTTAATATTTGAATATATTTTTATTATTTTAATTATATTATAATTTTTTATAAAATTAATTATAATTTTTTTTAAAATTAATTATACTTTTTTATAAAATTAATTATAATTTTTTTAAAAAAAAAATCGACTAAAACTAACTTCAAATGATCTTATAGATTTCCTAAAGTGGTGGTACGATGATTGTTAAAAGTTTTTCAAATTTTATGATATCAAGTTCGAATCTTTTAAATGTATCAATTGAGTTATATTAAATTGAATTGACACAACATGATATAATCAAACTATGTTATGTTTGAATTACATCTTAATATTTTCATGTTTAATGATACAACAAGTATATAGGTTGACATGAACATAATATGAATATAATTTTATAATTTTTAATATATTTTTTTTTAAAACATAAACTTCTCGTGAGTTTACAATTGTGTCTGTACATTACCTATTAAAAAAATCGATATAAAAACAATAAATCCTTGGATGGAGAGGTGAGAAGTGACAAAATTCAAAGTAAAAATACAAGATTGAAGATTGAATGTGAAGAGTTACATTTTACCTTCTATCTGAACCTTATATTTCACTTTCAACCTAGCTTTAAGATTGACTGTAGATAATTAAAATTGGCTTTGTTAGGGGAAACACTAAATTTAGATTTTGTTGTATGTTTTTTGAAGATTGGTTTGTAATCAAGGCAAAGTTAATGTGAACTTACATAGGCTACCAAGCATAGAGTTACAATGGATAATTATGGTTATAAGGTAATTAAGGCTCTCACGCAAAAGAGGCAAGAAAACAACATATTTTAGTAGCAAAAGCAAATAACCACGATAGGAAAGGGAGGATTTAAAAAGTGTCTTTTGGAGATGAAAGATCCATCCAACAATTGTTGGTTGGAGTGATCGAGACATTAGGGTTTAAAATAAGAGACTGGTATCAGAAATTAGTGAAGAGATCATAAGGAGATTAACTAGGTTAATATAAGTTGAAAAACTTTAACGACCGATCAAGAAATCAAAGATTTGAGTAATTCCGTTGCATGTTGATCTTAAATAAATTGAATTTCATTTGATTTTGTCAGGCACATTTAGGAAAATCAGAATTCAACTACTTGGATAGTTGAAAAATGAAATAAAGAGAGCCATCAGGTAATAAAATTCAACTACTTTGATTGACTGTAACACCTTTATTGTTGTTATTATTATTATTATTATTATTATTATTATTATTATTATTATTATTATTATTATTATCATCATCATCATCATCATCATCATCATCATCTATAAATTATCAGATAATCAAAGTAGATTATTATTCCCGTTGTTGTTAAAAAGTCTCCGTATAGTTGTCACAAGTGGGAAACGGAGAAGTAAAGATTAGAAGAACACGGAGAGTGGAGTGGCGAGGCGGTTGAAATTGTTGAACGGAACAAGGGCAAGAAGAGACAAAAAAAAAGAAAAAAAAAGAAAAAAAGAAAGAAAGAAAAGGTTTTTACGTTCAAAGATTGCGGCTGGGCGGAAAATAATATAAATCATTAGTCTACGCGTTACCATCCACTGCTCAAACCCTATGCATTTTTCCAAAAATAATTAGTCTCCCGTAGTAATCTTTCATACCCATTCCAACCTCAACATGAAATCTTTCAATCGATCATTCAATGCGCCGTTTTAAATCGTATGGACCTGATTCCTGTATAATACCAAAATACGGTGTACATTTAAAGCACAGAGAGAGCGGAAGGGACCAACATTGAAGAGAGAGTATTGTCTTCTTTTTATTTCCTGCCTTTAATCGCAGTCCAGTGCTGGTGGCAAACCCAACGCAACCCTACCCGAAGTGACGAAGGACGACCCCTTTCTCCTCCGCCATCGTCTTCTTTCCAGTTACCTCTTCCGGCTCTCCATGCTCCCTTCGGCTCCCCCCGATCCTCCTCCTCCTTTCGATCTGCCGTAGGGACGGGGAGAGGAAAAGAGGAGGAAGAGCGAGAGATCATGCTGCCGAAGTTGCTGCAGCATTTTGCATCCATCTCCACCCGCGCATGCTCTTTCCCCCATGGCAGCCACTAGAAGCTCATCCGCCTGACTACCACGCCACAACCTAAGGGTGCAGAGGCCAGCTGTTCGTTTTGATACCACCTTCTCTTTCTTCTTCTTCTTCTTCACCTCGTTACTTCTCCTTTTCTCTTCCTTTTCTTCGGTTCTCAAGGAAAAAAGGAAAGAGAGAAAAAATAAGAAGAGGGAAAAGAAGAGGATGTACAAGAACCAGCTGCAAGAGCTGGCGCAGCGGAGCTGCTTCAACCTTCCGTCCTACACCTGCATACGCGAAGGCCCCGACCACGCGCCCCGCTTCAAGGCCGTCGTCAACTTCAATGGCGATCTCGTCGAGAGCCCCAACTTCTGCACCACCCTTCGCCAAGCCGAGCACTCCGCCGCCGAGGTCGCCCTCCACTCGCTCTCCTCGCGAGCTCCGTCCCACTCTCTCGCTGCCAGAATCCTGGTACTGTATTTTTTACTTATTTATTTTTTCTTCCCCCTTGGTGTTTCTCTCTCTGCTTCCACTCTTCAGCCCTGGGCAAAAAAAAAGAAAGAAGCAAAGCAAAAGCCAATAATAAGCAGGCACTAAGAAATAGGTATTATTTTTACCCTCATCCTCCTTGTGGACGTTAGGATTCTTTGCGAGTTATTAGAGCCACCAACTCAGCGAATTTTTCTCTGCACAATGGAAACATGTGCCCGTTTAGGATTCAACTGTTAGTCGATTGCTTGCTTGCTCTCTCACAATCAAACCATATCTTCATTAGATCAATCGCTAGCGGCACGCAATTAAGAGACAGAAGGGCTTATTCATGAGGCATCTCCTTCACAATCTTCTTAGACCTCTCACTCGCAAGATCTGCGTGGTGGTTGCCGTCTTTTCCCACCTTCCTTCTATTTATCTTTCTTACTTTTTATTTTGCCTTAATGTGGCCGATGAAAAGTTCCATGTAACATTTGGGTCTGTACCACCACCTTTTTAATCATTTCTTTCCCACGAAAAAGGGATGCCTTACCCTGGAACCACCCCCTCCTGCATCTGCCAGTTAAATTAAATAATCCCATTCTATGAAGACCATTGGATATATTTCAGCTATCCAGCTCGGCTCAGAGAAATGCTTGACCCTGCGCTGGTATTTTATTGTTCCCTCCTCTGTTTTCCTGATCATGTTCAACTTGTTCTATGTCATTTATGAAAAGCTCTTACCCGCCCAACAATTTGTAGCTGTCATTAAATAGTTACATCTGGATTTACATAAAGAAATGAGACTAATGCAGGGTCCAGGATATAATTTGTCTTGAAGACTGCCTCGTTTTTTGGTGGCCCGTACCCCAACGCAATAAATGATAATGACCAATCACCCTACCAGTTGTAAAGCGGTGGATTTGGGTCCTTTTTGGGTAGGAGATTCAGTTCCAGTTATTTATACGTTATGATTATTATATAATTTTTTATACATAATTACGTTATTGATAATAATAATATTATATTATATGGTTTTAATATCTTTTATTTAATTATTTTTAATTTTAATTTTTTACCGTCGTTAAATTTTACATTAAATAAAATTGAAAATAAACACATCCTTTTTAAAAAAAAATTAACCATGTAAGGTTAAATGTCATCGACCACAAACAGCTTTTCATTGACTCACCATCCCATCCACCGCCACATCTCCGTGTCTCGCTTTTTTTGTGTTTTTTTTTTTCTATGTACACCGGCACGCACTCACACATGCTGTCTTTTTTAATTTTTAATTTTTTGCCTTGATGACTTTCTAAATATAAAATTAATTTGTCTTTTCCACGGTAAAATATACTAATTGCATTTAGCAAAAAAAAGCCATGAAAGACTACTGTATCTATCAGTTTCTTCTTCTCATTTTGTCATTGTGACCACCGGGATTCCAACTTTTAAGGCTCTCAAGGGTTATGGCTGATGGGTGCCTCTATGGTGGTGTGGGCGTGGTAGGCATAATTCTTGTTTCTTTACGTTTTTGTACGTTTGCTTATTTTCGCAGAAATGGTTGTCAGATCATGAGAGAGAAGAACCTTTGGAGTTTTTATCTCTTGATCTGATTATAAATTTTGTTTTGCAGAAGTCTTTTGAACCCCTTTTTTTCTGAGGATTTCGTGCTTTTTGAAAAAAGTTCCGTGAAACCCAACTGTAGTGGTGTTTACCATGAGCAGTGGTATATATAACGTGGTTTTGAACTTAAAAAAGCACTTTGTTTAAAAGAAGTTGTTTACGCAGAGGCGACCTTAAAAAAGAACTGAAAAAAGCCCTATAGTCCCTTACATTTTTTTTACCACTCGCCGCCCACGCAGATTTCAGATAAAGAAATTGATGCCCCTGGTCACCATTGTTTTACCCCCTTCCTCTCTCTCCTTTTTGCATGATCTCTAGAATGAAAGTCCTGAAAATTATACGCAATTGCACTTGTGGAGAAGGCAGGCGTCCTCTCCATCTTTTACTAATTTCACCACCACTGCTTCTGTCTTGTATATATGTATATCTATTTTTGGCTATGTAAACACCGGGTTTGGGACTCGTTTTCCGCTTGGGATCCTTTGTTGCCCTAGGGTAGCAGGGTATTTTACATTTTGAACGTGTTCTCAATCAATTCCTGGGGTTGGTAGTGGGTGTGCATTGAATGGCCTCCATTATGACGCCATTCAAGTGCTACTGCACGCTGTGTCAGTGGGAAAAGTCCGACCTCAATTGTTGAGGGATGGTTGGATCATCAATGCTTCGGTGCCATCTTCTGTGCTATTTTATAGACGAGTATTAATGCTCTTGGTTGGATTCAAGCATGCGACAAAGGCATTATCATTATGAAAAAGATAATTGCTTAATGCGACTACATTATTTAAGGGGAGTCCCATATTTTTATTAAAAACAATACTATTATCATAAAAATCTTATTCTTTGTTTTTGGATAACTGGTTGTGGAGCGATGATTGAAAGATCATCTCTTCTTCGAGTACTTGTGATATTGAAAAAAGATGTTATTGTTGTATTCCATGCAACTTCCAAAGTAATGGCCACTCTTTTTATTTCTGCTGTTTAAAAACATGTCTATTACGATTTAGGAAGAATGTGTGTAGGGCATATGAATGACTTTTTCCAATTCCTAAGCTAGTCATCCATGCCATGAACATGGTTGGTTGTTGATTGCTGAATCATGTGATTTGCTCGATTTTCCTAAGCTAGCCATCCATGCCATGAACATGGGTGGTTGTTGATTGCTGAATCATGTGATTTGCTCGATTTTTGCGTCAGGACGAGACCGGAGTATACAAGAACCTCCTGCAGGAGATCTCCCAGCGAGTGGGAGCTCGGCTGCCGTCGTACGCCACCTCTCGCTCTGGCCTTGGTCACCTCCCAGTCTTCACGTGTACCGTGGAACTTGCCGGCATAACCTTCACCGGCGAGCCGGCGAAGAACAAGAAACAAGCCGAGAAGAATGCTGCCATGGCGGCGTGGTCATCCTTGAAAAAATGTCGGCTCCATGTCCCCAGTTTGTTTGATTCCGTCCATACGTCTCTCTGCTTTAATCGAATCGATGTTGTTGCATGCAATCCAGTGGCAAAGCAGGAATCAAGCTCGTCCGCGGAGACAACCGAGAGCAACGACGAGCAGGAGCAGATCACCATTGCACGAGCTCTTCTAAGATATAGGTTGAAGGAGAAGATGGCAATGGGAGACGGCCCCGATGCATCTTCGCCCTTCCCCAAGAAGTTCCCTTTGCAGCCGGACAGGAGGCCGTCGTCGTCGTCGTTGCAATCGTCCCTAACCACAGGATCCAAGATCCTTCCTCTCATCAGGCCGCTTTCCGCAAAGAGGAGTAGGCCGCCACCGCCGTCCCCGACACCACCAAATGATGGGGAGCGACCGTCCCCCTCTGCACCGCCGGCCGAGAATCGTGCAGCTCCTCCCACGCGGCCGCACAAGTTCCATGCATCTGGAGCTGCCCCTTATCTGCCCCTCCGGCATTACAGGACACCATCGCCCTCCTATCGTCACGGCATTGCGCCACCAGTGACCATCAGAACCCCCGTGCCTGTTTTCTCAGCACCGCCGCTTCCCGGTAACCGCAACCAGTTCCAAGCCGTCGTCGGCACACCAGTACGCATTGCACCTCCTGTGCAGATTCGACAGGCCGTGCCAGTCTTCGCGGCCAAACCAGGTAGAACGCCTCCTCCGGTCACGGTTCAAGTGAAGCAGCCCGGTTCCGTGGTCCCAGTCAAGGAGGCGGTAGTCGTAGGGGCCCCTTCCACTGAACCCGTACCTGCGGCTGGCGTGACTGCCCCAGCGGCAGCGGAGCCAACACCACCACGTCCAGCGGTAGTCGTAGGGGCCCCTCCCACTGAACCCGTACCTGCGGCTGGCGTGACTGCCCCAGCCCCAGCGGCAGCTAAGGAGCCACTGCCTGCTCCGGCAAGTGGTGCAGAGCCACTGACGCACCCAGGGACGAGCTCCGACGGGCGTGACTTCGATCTGCAGCACTCGCTTGTGATCGAAACACTGAAGGAGCTTGAGTTGTGATGCTCTGAAATTACATGGTGAGCGTCGCTGGTTACGATCAATCAATCACTAGGCCGTCTCGTCCATTCTCTCACCCGATCTGTTTACTTCTTTGCCTCCAATTTCATCGCCCTCCATGTATAATGTATGTTGATCTCAGAGGTGGTAAGAGATTACATGAGGAAGGTATGCATGCTGTCATGGATTATCTCCTTTGCATTCTTTTTATAATCGTAGTTTTTGCATTGGAATTCCAGCAATAACAGCGGGGACAAATGATTAATCACCTCGATCATTTTGCTCACCCTTGTTTAGAAAACGCTTAGGTTGAAGAGTTTCAAAAATAAAACATGCATTGAAGTAGAGCTTCAAAACTCAATATCATGAGATTTTTGGGTTCGTTTGTTGGGCGGTAAAAGTAAGTGAGGTGTAATCTACATTTTTCAGATAGATTTGGTGCAGCATTCATTGGTACAGACATCTATTGCAGCCCATGGAATTAAACAAACAGACGATCGAGGAACTCTACGTCATCAAAAGGCTAAGGTTACGTTTGGTTATAATGGAAAAATCACTTCTGTAGTTTTAATGATGTGAGTTCTTTAATATACTTTTTTTATATTTTTTAATTATGACATTTAATTATATTAACATTAAAAAATTTAATTTTACTATTTTACGTATCTTATATAAATATTAAAAAAATATTGTTAAGTTAATGACGTCTCGTCTTATGACCCATCTTTATATGCCTTTTTTTATTTAATAAATACAGTTACAAAAGTTATTTTTTTCATTTCTAAAATTAAAAAAATCTACACCAAATGCAACCTAAGATACCTTTCACAACACGCACAAAACTCACATAGAAAGGCTCAAGGGTTACCTTTTAAAACTGTTTGAAAGAAGGTGAAGTTTGTATTTTTCTCAAATTCTTTATACATAAATTTTTATCTTATAATTTATTATACATTTTTTATTATTTAATTAATTTATTATATATAGAATTAAATTTTTTTATAACAGACGCAAGTCGACAAACCGGCAATACCCGAGCAATCCGACTGACACATGGACTGCAATCTAGGAAGCCTGAAACCGGCTGAAATTTTAAATTCAAAAGATAATAAATTTTAATAAAAAATCCCTCAACCATGAAACGTTTAAAACTATACACTTCTTTTCTTACATCTATAATGTGCATCAAATGCTTGTGTCAGTTGTGCTCTTATTCAAAGTGAAAATTGAGAAAGACCACGAGAAACAACTGATTTTCTGCTGTTACCTACCATATAAAATCGTCACCCTTTTCTACTGTTACCGAAACAGAGGCCCCACCAAGAAAGCATTCTGATTTTTTTCCAACACTCGCATCTGGCCAGCTACAGGAAAAGAGAGCACCAGGACCACAGTAACGGAGACCAGCAACTACGATGAAGGCCAGGCCAGCCATATCATGTGATTCAAGAAGCATCGCCATTGATGAGAGGGTCATGGAAACCATGGGGAAGAATGGTATCCCTAACACCTTCACCTACAACATACTCAGAGGTGCTCGTCAGATTGATTCTTCCACCATCACTGTCCGTCGATGAGAAGCCACGGCTGCTCACAATATATTGCCACATACAACATACACATAGGTGTGCACCTAGGGAAAGTGCACTCTTGTGGAACAACTGCCGAGCAACAGCAATCATCTACACATTCCTCGTAAAGGAGATCGTAGCAAAGGGTGACATTGGTGAAGCTATAAATCGTTTTGAACAGATGCCCTCGAAAGGTCTCAGTCCTGACAATTAAATCTACAATACCATCTGGGGTATGTGAAGAGAAGTTTTCATTGATGGAGCTTCTCAATTTCCTCCTGCAAGCAGCAGGCCGTTGAGTCAACGTCATCTCTTGCAACATCTTCTTGTGTGGTGTCTTAAGCCTAGCCTTAAGAGGTGGTTCCAGGTCAAGAGACTGTCTCCAACAATGTCATCATCTACAGATATCTGATTAGTTCCTGTCCTCAAACCATGCCATCAAATTCAGGGACCATATTGTCTCCGTCCTATGCCAGCATCCCAGATGCCATTAGCTATAACACCATCCTAGTCTCACTACAAATGTGGAAATACATAGCAGAATTCGCACATTTTTGACAATCTTGAGGATATGGGATGACTTTCAAACACCAGCTCATGCAACACAATCGTTGGAGGCCTGGAATAGTGGTGACAGGGTGCAAGCAATTGGGTGGGCATCTGCCATGATGGAGGAAGAAGTCAAACCAGATGAAGTCACCTAAAATGCTATCATGTCCTGTCTCTAAAGAATGGTGGCTTCCGACAAACTACGATCATGTACACCACCTTCATGGATATATTTGCAAAAATGGTAAACAGGAAATGCAAAACAAATGAGAGCACTTGTACCATTCGAGCCAAGGGAGTGACTTATGATAACATGGAGCTGAGGCAACAGAGCTGGGCAAGAGACCTCTTTCTTGGAATGCCATTTCTCAGGATACCATCAGGAGGACGAAGACAATCCCCATACCTGCCTCTACCCAAACTTCTTGCTCTTCTTTTTCTGTAAAGAACACCTTGACAATGTTAAATCTACATGACTTAACAAATTCAGCAATCGTGGCATCCTTTTTTTTTTTCTGTTCTAGAATTCCAGCAAATAGTCTTGTCTATTTTGAAGTACACTATCTAGCCAGCTAGGAATATATGAACACTTTTGCTAAGTCTTGAGTTCACATAAGAGATTAAAGAACATATGATTCATTTATTCTGAAATAATTAGGCCAGATACAACAATTTTTTTGAGAGAAAAGGGTAAAGATACAACAAATATCGATGGAAATTTCTACCACAAACAGTTAAACGGGAACAAGTGGTACCAGGATTATGCGTATATGTATAATAACAGAGAAAAACTGTCAGTTAAGTTCCCTTTGAAAAAAATACGTTAAGTATTTTGGCAACTAACTTGGGCATAAGGAAAGAACTCAAACCTTAGATGGAATCAACTAGCACCATTGACATTCCTATCTTCAAAGAAAAAAAAAAACCCCTCAAGTAAACGTCTGTATACAGTACTTTCAAATACCAATCAACTGAGAAAATACCATGTGCAATTTTTTAAAAATGGCTGATTGGCTTGCATGTAAAACGTAAAATGTCTAATAGTTTATTCGGAATGTTCTGAGAATTCATCCAATCACCTAAAGAAATCACTCATTAGATTGGTCATCTGAATTCAATGCTGACCATATTTGAGTATTTATGCTATTGCTTTATATCAATGCAGATAACACACGTGATGTCAACCTGTTAAAGAAGAAATCATTCACTTCATCCCAATTCATTTCGCAAGTCAAGCCATCCACCGATCAATAAACTGAAAGAAGAAAGATTTGACAGTGACAGTGAGGAATAAAAAGTCTTAAATATCTTTTAAACAGATAGCATATAGAAAACAAAGAAATCCAGACGAATACCAGTGTGAATGTGATGTACAGGTAGATGCAGGGACTGAGAACATGCAAGTCATGAGGCATATGTGCAGGAGAGAATAATAGTATTGATTAACAGCAGAGAGATGCAATTTCCATTTGAAATTTCTATTTCATTTCCATTTCTATTTCTAGATTTTTCAACATGCACAAACACCTGCTACGATTCTTCTCTGAGAATTCCCCACTCATGCAATATCCTCTGCAATTCCGCAGCTTCTTCTATCATTCCAGAAGAAGCAATCTCATTGGTGAGAGACGTATAAATAGAGGTATGGAGCTTAACTCTCGCCGAGAGCATCATCCTTACAATCTCTATTGCGGTGCGAAGCTCCTTTCTCCTGCAGAGACCCTGAACGACAAGAACATAGACACCTGCCCTTGTGCGGCAGTTGTTCCTTCCCATCTCCTTCAACAGCTCTACAGCCTCTGCCATCATATCTTCCTTGCAAAAGCCAACCACCATCGAACCGTAAGTGACACCATCAGGCGCAATGCCACTCCTGCCCATGTCACCAAACAGAGACATTGCTCTCTCCATGTCTCCCTTCTTCGCCAATACATCTATCAATGTGTTGTAGGTGATTAAGACAGGAGGGATGCCACTGCCTCGTATGAAGTGAAGAATGTGAAGAGCTTCGTCCACCATGCCCACTTTACAGAAAGCTCCCAGGAGCGTGTTGTAGGTCACTATGTCCGGTGAGCAGCCACATGCCACCATCTGATGTAGGAAGTCGACGGCCCGATCCAGAAGGCCAGCCTTACATAGACTGTTGATGAGGATGTTGTAGGTGACGACGGTGGGAGGGCCTTGGGTTTCGCTCATTATGGAAATGATTTCATCAGCCTCGGACCACTTTCCGATGGTGCAGTAAGAATGGAGCAGAGTGTTGAATGTGACAGGGTTGAGCTCCAGGCCATAAGATGACAGATTAAGAAGCACCTTACGAACATCATCTCCGGGCTTCCGCTGTTTCTTGCAGATGATGCTGATGAGGGAGTTGTAGGTGACTATGTCGGGGGAGCAACCCAACAGGGCCAGGTCATCCAGGAAGGCGGTGGCCGTGTCGACACCCTGCGTCTTGCAGATATGCTCCGCAAGTACCGTATGGGGCAAGAGGTACGGCGGGCAGCCCAGTCCTATCTGCTTCTTCCAGAAATCTACGGCCTCCTCGGACTTACCCAGGTCGAGCATGCAGCGGAAGAGAGTGTTGTACGTTACAGGGTCGGGGGAGCAGCCTGCAAAACTCATCTCCTGAACCTGGCGCTCTGCGGAAGCGAGCAGCCTCCTCCTGCAGAGGGCGCCAATCAACATATTGTAGGTGACGATGTCGGGCGTGAAACCGTTCATGACCATGACGTGAAGGACGCGTTCGGCCTTGTCGACTCTGCCGGCATTGACGAGGCCGCGCACCAGGTTTATGCAAGAATGCCAGTGAGGGCGTTGGCCGATACGAGCCATGACATCGACGAGGTTGGACGCCTCGACGATCTTGCCGCTGTCGCAGTACGCTCGGAGGAAGTCGTTGTTGGTGGATTCGTCGTAGTCCGTGAAGTGTCCGTCCCAAGGCAAGCACGAAAAAGCCCCTCTTTGTCGATGACGATGATGATGCAATGCGACGAATGGTACATCGGAGGCACACGCACGACGGCGAGCGGTTTCCGGTCGAAGCTTCGGCAAACGGGGTCCTCGTGACGAGGCTACCGTAAAAAGGGTGGTGGTGATGGTGGTGCCAAAGAAATCATAGGGAGATGCGGAGAAGCAGGGATGGGAGCGGGAAGAACAGATAGCACCGGCCATGACTGACGTCCTCAGAGAATATCCCCTCCATAAAAGCTGAATGATCGAAGACGACGGCGCAGTAGTAGAAAACGCCGACGAAGAGGAGCCAGCATTCTTCCGCCTGTGTTCGCTGGCCTTTTCCTTTTCGACCGCCGGCCTCTCTTGTCGACCACGACAACAAGACGGTGGTGAAGTCTGCGGGAGCAGGGGAAGGGACGGAAGGAGGTCGCGGTTGCTAGGGTTTAGGCGCTTTCTCTTCGGCCTTTTCCTTTTCTTAAAAAATAAAAACAAAATTGCGACTCTGGTGTGCAACAAACGACCAAATTTTTCCTTGGGAAGTTTTTTTTTCGTTGATATTAATATCTACAAAAAATGTATTTCTCTCTCCATACTTAGAAATCGGTGGGTCAATTTTTCTTTCTCTCTCCATAATTTAACATTCGTAACACAGATAATTGGCATGGCTTTTAATTCGACCTCCAGATCAAATGGAGTCATTGTATTTTCTTTGCCACCCTTATATGAGAACTTCAGAAAGCCAAATGCAAAGCAAGCTATGATCATCGTATCCTTCTTTTTTTTATGAATTTTAAAGTTGTGTTATTACTTTACTTAATAAAGTCAAACATGTCTACTCTTTTGATTTTGGTTGGTATCCTCGAAATCTCTTTTTAAGCTGGTTTTACTAAAAAAGAGCCTTCTTAAGGATTCAACAAGCTTAACATGGACGACGACATCATTTGATGTTGCCTCGTCTTATTAATGTTAGAAGTCAATATTATATTAACAAATAAAGTATTCATTAATACTGAAGATATTATTGATTATTAACAAGTACTTGGTGTCTCTTCAACTCCTCATTTCTTATTCTGTTATTTTACATCACCCTTGCCTTTCTTGCATTTATTTTATCACCGACAATTGTTTTATTATTACTTTTA
>JAMKPZ010002181.1:0-35295 GCA_024699675.1 Amphibolis antarctica
CATGATCGCACGAAACACATTGATGTCAGGTACCACTTTCTTAGAAGTGAAGATAGAATAAAGATTTTGAAGATCAGCACTAAGCACAATCCAGCAGATATGTTTACAAAGGGTGTGATTGAGAGTAAGTTCAAGCATTGCTTGGACTTGCTCAATGTGTATGGCTATAGCTGACCCCTTGTGGGTTTTGATGGAGAGGCTTGATCAAGGTGGAGCCAACATTCAAGACAAGGTGGAGATTGTTGTATTATGTTTTGAATGATACTAATAATGTAATTAGTATAAGGGGTATTTTGGTCCTTTGGAAAACCCAAGCACTATATAAGCTTGGCTAGGGTTTTCCAAAGGACATGAGTTGTGAGTTTTGTAACCTAAACCTCCACAGAAGAAAATCCTCTCCCTCTCCATCCGTGGACTAGCCCTAAGTTAGGGTGAACCATGTAAAATCTGGTGTGCCTTTGATTGTGTGTTTTGCTTGGCGATTCTCCCCTCTTCCCTTTCTCATCGCTCACTCTTCCGTTTGATTCCGCTGTGCTTCTTTGGTTATCCCGCATAACAGATATGATAAATCAAGCCTGGTACAAACCATTGCATACATTAAACTACCAACTGCCTGAGAGTAAGGAACATTTTGCATATCTAATTTATCTGCTTCAAATTCAGGACACATAGCAGAGGATAACTTCAAATTTCTGTCATATGGCGTGCCAATGGCTTTACAAGAAGCCATGCCAAATCTGTTATGGATCTTTTCAACAAATTTCTATTGATTTAAAAATAGCTTACCAGAATTCTTGTCACGCCTAATTTCCATCCCAAGAATTCTCCCAGCTGGACCAAGATCCTTCATTTCAAATTCAGATTTTAATGTGTCCTTCAGCTCCTGGATTACATCAATATTCTTTGCAACTATGAGAATATCGTCAACATACAAAAGCAGATAAATATGTGTGTTATCATCAAGAGTTCTAACATACACACATGAATCATAATTGCTGTGACTAAAACCAATTTTGGTAATGAATGCATCAAATCTCTTGTACCATTGTCATGGTGACTGCTTAAGTCCATAAAGAGACTTATCCAATTTGCACACCCAATCATCTTTATTTTTAACCACGAAACCTGTTGGTTGTTCCATCGAGATGTTTTCATCTAAATCACCATGCAAGAAGGCCGTCTTCACATCCAATTGTTCTAACTTGAGATTCTGTGCTGTAACAATAGACAAAAGCACTCTAATGGATGTATGATGCACAACAGGAGCAAATACCTCATTGTAATCAATTCCTTCTCATTGTGAATAGCCTTTGGCAACCAATCTTGCCTTGTTCTGCACCCTAGTTTTGTTTTTATGGAGAGATTGCAGTTCCTCCTCCATTGCAGTCATCCAAAGACCAGCATCAGAACCTTTTAATGCAACTTCATAAGTAGGTGGATCAACAGAATCCTCCACCTCTTCTGCTACCTATAAGGCAAAAGCAACCAAAGTGTCATAGCCATACCAAATAGGAGGTCTAACGTCCCTTCTAGGACGCTCTCTGCCAATGGTTCTTGGTGGTGGTTGCTCCACCTCTTCCTCCTCAATTGCGTTTTCCTGAACACTTGATGAGTTATCTTTTGGTTCAACTTGATCAGTATTACCAGGCTGCTGTGTATATAACTTCACCTATTCAGGAGTAGTATTCTCAACTTCTAGTGATGCAATTTCCAATTCTTCTTTAGTCTGGAACAAAACATTTTCATCAAAAGTGACATCACGACTGTATATCACTTTACTTGATGCACTGTCATAAATTCTGTATCATTTTACTCCAATACCGTATCCAACGAATATGCCTTTCTTGGTTCGAGGCTCCAACTTCCCATTGTTCACATGGTAATAGACTGGACATCCAAAGATCTTGAGCTTGGAGTAATTTGTAGACCTGTTCATCCATAATTCAAATGGTATCTTACCATCTAGAGCACTAGAGGGAGACCTGTTTACCAGAAAGGAAGCTATGTTAACAGCCTTTGCCCAAAAATTCTTGTTCAAACCTGCATTAGATAGCATGCACCGAGCCTTTTCATGGAGTGTCCTGTTCAATCTCTCTGCCACTCCATTCTGTTGAGGGGTATATCTAATAGTATAATATCTGGTAATTCCTATATCTTTACAAAAGTTATTAAACTCTTGAGAGAAAAACTCAAGATCATTATCTGTCCTCAAATATTTGACCTTTCTATTAGTTTGGTTTTCTACTTGAGCTTTCCAATGCTTAAAATTTTCAAAAGCATCACTCTTATGTTTCAAAAAGAAAACCCAATTCATGCGAGAGTAGTCCTGCAAAATTTAATCTAATACCTTGATCCTCCATGAGAAGACTGACGTGCAGGTCCCCAACAATCAGCGTGAATATAATCTAATACTCCCTTTGAACTGTGCTGACCTTTGCCAAAAGACACCCTTTTCTACTTGCCATATACACAATGTTTGCACATATCAATACAAACTACCTTGTGTCCTTCAAACTTGCCCAGACTACTCAATGTCTACATCTCTTTCTGTCCCAAATGACCCATTCTTGAGTGTCATATAATAGAAAGATGCTCCTGACCTAATGTGGCTGCTGTAGCTGAACCAGAAATAGGAGTGCCCTGCAAAATTTATAAGGGGCCAGACTTGACACCCTTCATAACAACCAACGAGCCTTTCACAATACTAATCTTTCCCCCTCCACCTGAATATCTGTAACCCTTAGAATCAAGGGCCATAAGAGAAATCAAGTTCTTACTTAGTTTTGGAACGTGCCAGACATCTTCCAAAACTCTAATCGTGCCATCATGCATCCTGAACTTGAGAGTGCCAACACCTGCTCTGGAGCATACATTGTCATTGGCCAAGGTCACTTGGCCATCCTCCACCTGTTCATATGTATCAAAGTATTCCCTGCACGGAGTCATATGGTGGGATGCTCCTAAGTCCAAGATCCACTGATCACCTGAATAGTCACTGCAACAAACTGTAAGAGAGAAGTCACCATCAACTGCAGAATCTGTTTCTGCCATTGCAGCCTTTCCTTTGTTCTTCAACTTGGGACAATTTGTTTTCCAGTGTCCCTTCTCCTTACAGTAATTGCAAGTATCCTTTGAGTACTTGCTTTTGGATTTTCTCCTGTTTCTGTTCTTATTACCCCCTTTCCTCTGGCTTCTACCTTTGTTCTCTTGCTGATGAGCTGTGAGGCAAGAACCATTTGCCTCATTGCTGCCATGTTGTACCATGTGTCTCAGCTCCCTCGAATGAAGGCTGAATCTCACTTCTTCCAATGTAATGGAATCTCTTCCAACTACACAAAACTAAACAAAATTTTCATAACTGAGAGGAAGTGAGCAAAGTAAGATGAGAGCTGCATCTTCATCTTCAGTGGTTACACCTGTGTTCTTGAGTTCCATCAAAATGGAATTCAACTAATCTAAATACTGTTTAAGTGGTGTACCTTCCTTCATTTTTAATGAGAACAACCTTTACTTTAATAGCAACTTGTTTGTTAAAGACTTAGTCATGTATAGTGACTCTAATTTCTGCCAAAGACTAGAGGACGTTGTTTCATCTGCAACTTCTATGATTACCTTATCTGACAAGCACAGTAAGATGGTGGAGTGAGCCTTCTCCTCCTATATTACAAATTCAGTAGAGTCTTTATCCAATATGGCAGCCTTATTTAAAGGTGCCCAAATACCCTGTTGTTTTAGAAGTGTTCTCATTTTTATTTGCCATAGACTGAAACTGTTTCTGCCATCAAACTTGTCTATTTTCATACCAGGAGTTGCCATCTCAAAAAATGTGATTCTAACAACAATAATCACACTAACTTCCAAGCGCACCTTCACAAATTGCCAATTACAGAAATTGCCCAAAAATAATGCAAAAGATGTATACGACTTGCTTCAACTTTCAACAACCCCAAAAAAGGTTAATTTAGGACTTGTTGAACACGAATTAGGCAAACATCAAATACATCCAAGAGTTAGAAATTTGGCACAAGATCTGATTCTCAACACGTATTCAAAAATATCAAACACTTGGCAACAAAAAATTCGGCCGGTAAAAGAAACCACGGATTTCAGCAAGGACGCCAAGATCAAAAGCACGAACTGGCCTTCACGAAAGATTCTCCAAAAAATCCAAAAACTTCGGAGCAATATGAAGAAAGTTTAGGTGGCTTACAAACCCATTCCAACAAGTGAAATGGAAGATACGGGTGTTGGCGTCCAAGGGGTTCCAGCGGCGGCGGCAGCTAGGGCTTGCAACAGCCCTCTTCACGGATTCAAATCTGCTTCTTGACTTCTAATAAACCTTTGATACCACTTGTTGTACATTCAAGAGCAAAAGCCCCATGAATCTAGATGAAATCAGGAAGAGATTTGAAGAGAAAAACTCAAATTTGGGAGGTGTTCTTCGCCGTGCATGCCTAGGGCTTGATTTCGTGTTGCCGAGTTGAAGAGGAGGAGAGGTCTTGATCGAAAGCATTCAAACACAAGCTGATTTACGTGGTTCCCCTTTGATGGGTACTCCACGGATGGTTCTCTCTTGGTGGGTTTCACTATGGAGGTGGTGGTTACAGAGGAGAAGAAGCAAAGAGCAAAAGCTTCTTCTTAATCCCTAGAATGGGCGAATTTGGGCTTTTATACTCATAGCCCAAATTCCATCAAAGCCCTTGAGTACATCAAGTTACAAATTCTCATCAAGCAAATACAAACTAGATGGAAGGCACATTCTTTAAAAGGGTGATGCCATTCAGGCTCAAAAATGCTAGTGCAACCTACAAAAGAGCCACGACCACCCTCTTCCATGACATGATGCACAAAGAAGTCAAAGTCTACATTGATGATATGGTAGTAAAGGCGCACACTCATCAACAACATCTCAAGTACTTGAGAAGATTATATGAGCGCCTAAGGAAGTACAAGCTCAGGTTAAACCCGTCAAAATCAACGTTCGAGGCCACCACCTGCAAGCAGGGGATTGAGGTAGATCCTGACAAGGCAAAGGCAATCTTGGATATGCCTCCCCCACAGATGGAACAGTAGATCTGGAGCTTATTGGGAAGGCTACAATACATCGGGCGCTTCATCTCGCACCTCACGCTGATTTGCGAGCCCTTCTTCAAGCTGCTGAAGAAAAATGCCAGTTTCACATGGACAGCGGAATGCCAAGTCACCTTCAACCACATCAAGTGGCAGCTCTCCCGGCCACCGGTTCTCATGCCGTCTCATCTCGGACGGCCACTCTTCCTATACATGTTGGTCACGACTTCTTCCATGGGCACCATGTTGGGCCAACATGATACCACCGGTAGAATCGAATAGGCCATATACTACCTTAGTAAGAAATTCACCGAGGTAGAAGAACGATATGAGTTGATAGAAAAATACTGCCTCTTATTGGTCTGGACGGTGAAAAACCTACGACACTACCTGGTGGTGTACCCGGTTTTATTGCTCAGCCACCTAGATCCCCTACACTACCTCTTTGACTAGCCGGCCTTGGTAGGCAGGTGCGTAAAATGGCAGATGCTCCTCACCGAGTTCGACATCCGGTATGTATCTCAGAAATCCATGAAGGCCCAAGCCATGGCTAACCAGCTGGCACACCAACCCTTACCGGATTATCAGCCATTAGAGGACTCGTTCCCAGACGAGCCTGTCTTCACCATCGGTGAGCCGGATCTAGATCAGCCGGAACCCCATACCCTGTACTTCAATAGAGCAGTCAATACCAAACACTGCGGAGTGGGGGTTATCCTAGTGGATCCCCAAGGACTAATGCTGCCTGTAGCCAAGCGGCTTCTCTTCACGTGATCCCACAATGAAGCCGAGTATGAGGCTTGTGTCATGGGACTACAACTCGCACTGGAACTCCCGGTCACCCATCTATGTGTGTTCGGTGATGCCATGCTGGTAATCTCTCAAACTCTCAATAGGTGGAGAACCCGAGACCCCAAGCTCTAGCCGTACCAGGAGCTCGTACTGCGATTAGCTGGTAACTTCTGGTTCGTCCAATTCCAGCACGTCAGCCGCAAGCACAACCCGTACATAGATGCTTTGGCTGTCCTGGCGTCATGGGTAATGGTCATGGAAGGTCGGAGCATAGCCATAGAAATCACAACGCTTCATCAGCCAGCTTACAGTGAGGACATCTACCACCTCACGGAAGTCCCCAGGTAGGCTGACGTCGGATCCACGGCTTTACACTCGGCTAGCCACGCCAACACCCTACAAACAATCGACCCATGCAAAGAGCAGGCCCTAGTCGACAGACCAGGCAATGCAAACCCTAGGTCCCCAGACGACGATCTAGGAAAATCACAGCCAGAAGATTGCCCCTGGTACTCAGACAAACAAACGTTCCTAGAAACTGGGGCGTTCCCATCAGAAGCCACCACCCAAGATCGACGTACACTGTCCAAGCTAGCAGCCAGCTTCGTCTATAGCATGGGACAGCTCTACAAGCGGTCTCACAACTAAACCCTTCTCCAGTGTGTGACTCCGCCCGAGGTACATACAGTTATGTAGAAAATCCATGAAGGTGTTTGCGGATCCCACATGAATGGGATCCTCCTGGCAAAGAAGATCATGCTCCAAGGCTACTACTGGAGCACAATGGAGGCAGACTACACAAGCTATGTCTGTTGCTATCACCAATGCTAGGTTCATGGAAATCTCATCCACGTGTCCCCCAAAGAATTATACAACATGGCTTCCCCTTGGCCATTCTCTATGTGGGCCTTGGATGTGGTAGGCGAAGTCAAGCCGACAACCACCAATGGACATCGGTACATACCAGTGGCCATAGACTACTTCACCAAGAGGGTGGAAGTGGCATCCTAAAAAATAGTCACAGCAGCCGCCACCCAGAAGTTCCTACGTAACCACATCATCACCCGGTATGGCGTACCCTTCAAGGTGGTGATTGACAATGGCACCAACTTTATAGCCAAGCAGGTTACTAGCTACCTCAAGTAGTGCCGTGTCCACCACCTAAGGGTGTCCCCCTACAGGCCACAGATGAACGGAGCAGTCAAAGCAACTAACAAGACCTTGGTTCAAATCCTCAAGAAGATGGTCCGGATGCACAAAGACTGGCATGACCATCTCCCGTACGTGCTTTGGGCCTACCGGATGTCCTTATGAACCGCCATCAGAGCAATACCCTATTTGCTGGTGTACAGGTCTAAAGCTGTATTGCCGGTGGAAGTAGAGCTTCCATCCGTTCGCATCCTCAAGGAGGGAGTAGACTCTAACAACCAGTGGTCAGAATCACGTCTACTGCAGCTCGACCTCTTGGATGAGAGAAGGTTGAGAGCATTGGACCATGCCTAGACATATCAGTGGAAAATGGCAAGGGCTTACGACAAGAAAGTCCATCCCTGGCTCCTCACGCCTGGCGACTTAGTCCTCTGTGCTACCTTCCCAACCGGCTCCATTGGAAAATTCTCTCCAAATTGGCGTGGGCCATACATCATCACCAAGACCCTTAGTGGGGGGGCCGCCTACCTCTTCGATGAGGCCATGCATGAAGAGTTTAGCCCGGTCAATCTGTCGCAATTAAAGAAGTTCTACCCATAGACAAAACGACTAGGGTGGATCGCAGCCGCCACCTCTAGATAGGCCGGCTGTCAATGTCCCCGACCGGCTTTCCCATCAGTTGACCGAGAGGCTAGCTCTCTACGGTCGTATGCGACAAGCACGTCGTGTACTCGACCAGAGCTCATCACGGCCGCCGCCTTCAGATAGGCCGACCACCAGCTGATCGAGAGGCCAGCTCCCCGTGGCCATACGTGATCAGAGCCCATCATGGCCGTCGCCTTCAGACAGGCCGGCCACCAACTAACCGAGAGCTTAGCTCCCTACAGACATATGTGACAAGCACGTCACGTACTCGACTGGAGCCCATCACAACTGTCGCCTTCAAACAGGCCGGGCACCAGCTGACCAAGAGGCTAGCTCCTAGTGGCCGTACGCAACAAGCACGTCGCGTACTCAACCAGAGCTCATCATGGCCGTCGCCTTCAGACAGGCCAGCCACCAGCTGACTGAGAAGCTGGCTCCCTGCGGTCATACATGACAAGCATGTTGCGTACTCAACCGGGGCCCATCACGGTCGTCACCTTCAGACTGGCCGGCCACCGACGTCTCCATCTGACTCTCCACCAACTGACCGAGAGGTTAGCTCCTGACAGGTATGCTCCTTTCCTCGGTGAATCCCCTCCTATGACTCATATGTCACACTATGCATGCACGATAGGTAGGTCCATCCTTCCAATCATCCTGCCACGTCGGTACTAGAAAGGAAGAAAATCGACAGAGCTAGCCAAACTTTCACCCAAGAGTTGGCATATTTTTTGTGTCTTAATCCACCGAAAAGTATCCATGCCCCTTAGTCTCAGAAACACCAGGATGCTGAAAAATGACCCGGCCCTTGTTCACAGCCTGTTGCACCAATGCCTTACACACTCCACCGTCCAACTGGCCTTTCATCGATCGCCATGTCTGACATAACCGGTAGTCGCATGCATGACTGGCGTTGAGAATAGTTTGCAGTAGCAGGCGGCACATTCGGCTCAAGAAGTGCTATCCAGACCTCTGGGACGAACTACTGACCCCAAGAGTGATACCAACTACATCCGGGTTACTACACTAAAAACCCGAGCATCAAAACTTTTAACTCCGATGGTGTCAAGACAAAGCAAAGTGAGTAATCCAGGTTTGTCCTTATCTCCATAGTTTGTGCTGATTCCGAGTGATTACAAAATACCGGCGGGAGATCACTTCTTCCCCCAAATGAGCCTCCAAGTACCCCTCTTTTACCTAGCTCGAGTGCCACCCGACAATGAGGGAGATCACCAACTTTGGCTCCCTCTAGGTAAGGTATCCCCCTTGGACTTGGTCACAACACCGTCAGGTTACTCTGCTTGCCAACAGCAAGTGGGGAAGGCTAATAGCATTTTCAATTCAATTTTATTTCCTTCTATTTTGTAAAGAGAAAAAAAAAATAGCAAAAAAAAGAAAACAAAAAAAAAGAGAAAAATGAAGAAGAAGAAAAGTCAGTGGCTAGAATCCTTCTTCAAGCGGAAAAGAAAAAAAAAAGAGAAAAAGGAAAAGGAAAAAAATATATATAAAAGAAAAAGAAGAAAAGTTACTAGTTGCTGAGTCCTGAAAACATACGGACTCTTGTAAAGGGGAAGGGTAGATTTTAGGTTTCCACCTGACTTGTCACGATTGACCAAGTGTCCCCTCTCTACAGGGCTTGGCAACCCATCGAAGTCCACCAATACAACTGGGTGCCGGGACCCATTTGCCGACACCCACTTCTCCCTTTTTCTCTTGTCCTAGGGCTTGACATCCCAACTAAGTTGTCAAGACAAGGCTTGGCATCCCTCATCGAAGACCTACTGGGAGCTACATCCTTAGCAACATTAGGCTTGGGATCTCGCTGAAAGTCGCTTCCACCCCCAGGTTCCGATGCCCACGTTTCCAGAACCCACACTATTCTACCCGTTATCGCCGCACCCCCAGAGCAAACTTGTGAGAAAGAATCAGCATAACTATGGGCAGAAGGACAACTTTCGGATCTCTCCTCTTGACCTGTCTTGGTCGCCTTAGGGTCGCTTCCGCTGGACAAAGGAACCACGTTTCCAAATACACCCGTGTGAATGTCCAGCAGTTCCCTTTTGTCGTGAGGTGAGCCACCTTTCATTCCCCTACAGGTTCGGATAGCAATATTGGGTCGAAACAACCACCTTGCGTGGACTCCATTATAGGTAGCCACTTGAAAAATCCCCTTACCTCTTGCGTGCCACTATTCTTAAAACATTGGCAAATAGACTTGGCACCCGCCGCCTTTATAGAACCAACGGGGTAGGACACGGGAGGAAGGCCCACAAGGGAATGTCTCGACACCTTCACACACATCACCACTTGTGTTCGTAGATAAGGGGAGGAAACAACACTTCCTCCCCTCCTTCGGAAACTAACATGCGAATAAGTGTGCAGGTAAATAAGCAAGCCGGGTCAATCAGCCAGCTGCCGCTTATGGGACACGGCTACCCATGGGTAGTTGGCACGTCGGATACGTCCAACATCAGGACGCTAACCGTTCCTCGCAGGAACGAAAGAGGCCCGCCCGCGCACATCGCCCAGCTCAGGCAGCTAGACGCCAGTACGAGGGCTAGCACCAGATGAGATGTCACGTGGGGAAACGATCAGTGGCCGGGTAAATCAGCTGGTAGCCGCTCTTGAGACACGGCGACCCAAACAGAGCAAACATTCGCGAAATGAAGGAGTTTCGACCGCACACTACAGAAGTTTCTGCCGAGCAGCCTACAGAATCTGGTGGAGTGGAAGATAGGGCATTAGTGATTTACTCCCCACCCACTGGACCAAGCATAGCAGCTGTAGAAGCTTCAGCTCCGTCCTCCTCAACATTTAGAGAGCCAGCCCAGCATACATGCACAAATTTAGTCATTTTTAGAAATGCTGAGGCTCATGATAAATTCCAGAATATAAGAGATTTCGATATCCTGTTCAGTAGGCTAGTGGACTTTGATTTCAAGGACGAAATTAAGGATTTGTTGGAATTTAAAGGACTGCTGAAGGTCATTCCAAGGTCAGGTAATAATTTTAAAGTAGAAAATTTAGTACCGACCTTCTATTCCAATTTTCATGAAGATGATGGAGTATATGTAACTAATGTAACAGAAGCACAAATATATTTGACACCTGAATTTATATTAGAAAGCCTAGGATTAAAGAATGAGGGTGTAGAGATCTTAGAGTCCTATTTCGTAGGCCATATTTCTTAATTCCTCTAACTCCATTAATTGTACTTGTCTATTACTTCCTACTGTTTTTATACTTAAATTCAATTGCTTAA
Source organism: Amphibolis antarctica (assembly GCA_024699675.1). Classification (NCBI taxonomy): domain Eukaryota; kingdom Viridiplantae; phylum Streptophyta; class Magnoliopsida; order Alismatales; family Cymodoceaceae; genus Amphibolis; species Amphibolis antarctica. The sequence goes on from JAMKPZ010002181.1 coordinate 10,919, forward strand.
GTGCCCATAATGCTTTATGTTTTAATTCCACAAGTAAATGACAAGTCTTACCATATACTAATTTATATGGAGTTGTTCTTAATATTATTTTGTAAGCTGTTCTATATGCCCAAAGAGAATCATCTAGCTTATCAGACCAGTCTCTCCTAGTGGTGTTTACTAGCTTTTCTAAAATTCCTTTAATTTGCTTGTTAGTACTTTCAACTTGTTCACTGGTTTGCGGATGGTAAGGGGTGGCTAACTTCTATAACACTCCATATCTTTTCAATAATTTCTCAAAGTTTTTGTTACAAAAATGAGTTCCCCTATCACTGATAATTGCTCTTGGAACACCAAATTGAGACATTATATTGGATTTTAAAAATCTCATTACTATTATAGAGTCATTAGTTTTAGTAGGAATTTCCTCTATTCATATGCTTACATATTCTACTACCAATAGGATATAAACAAAACCATTAGAATTTGGAAAATGTCTCATGAAATCTATACCTGAGACATCATATTTCATTTTGTAATTCGACCTACTTTTTGGCATTGAACACATTTTTTACAATATTCATATGCATCTTTAAACAATGTTGGCCAATATAGGCCACTATGAAGCACTTTTAAAGCAGTTTTTTTAGCTCCAAAATGTCCTCTAGTAAGTTGATCATGACAAAATGACAACACTGATTGAGTTTCTATTTTTGGGATACATCTCCTTACAATCTGATTAGGGCATTGCTTAAATAGGTAAGGATCATCCCAAAAGAAGTATTTAACCCTTGAAAAAAATATTTTCTTGTCTAAACTAGACCAATCATGAGGTACTAAACCCGTAGCCAAATAATTAACTATATCTGCATACCATGCAGGAATTTAGCATAAACAATTGTTCATCTAGAAATGTGTCATCTATTGGCGGATTAGAAAGAAATGAAGTATCTAACCTAGACATATGATCTGCCATAGTGTTTTCACAACCTTTCTTATCCTTAATTTCCAAGTCAAACTCTTGTAATAACAAAATCCATCTTATAACCCTTGCTTTAGCATCTTTTTTAACTAACAAATACTTAAGTGCTAAATGATAGTATGACTGCCTATTAGATGAGACCTAAATTTTTCTAAGGCAAATACTACTGCCAGAAATTCTTTTTTAGTTACACTGTAATTAATTTGTGTTTCATTCAATGTCTTACTAGCATAACAAATTACTCTTGGTAATTTGTCTAATTTTTGAACCAAGACTGCACCTAAAGCATAGTATGATGCCTCACACATTAATTCAAAAGGTTGAGACCAATCGGGTGCATAAACTATAGGTGAAGTGGTTAGGACTTCTTTTAGAAAGTTAAAAGCTTTCATGCATTCCTCATTAAAATCAAATTGTGCATCCTTAATTAATAATTGAGTTAAAGGTCGAGCAATTTTACTAAAGTTTTTAATAAATCTTCTATAAAAACTAGCATGTCCTAAAAATGCTCTTATATCTTTAATTGTTCTGGGAATAGGTAAATTAGATATTAATTCCACTTTTGCTTTGTCAACTTTTATACCTTCAGCAAAAATAATGTCCTAAAACTATTCCTTGTTTAACCATAAAATGACATTTTTCCCAGTTCAATACTAACTTTTTCTATTCACATCTCTCTAACACTTTTTGTAAATTACTTAAACATTTTTCAAATGAGTTTCCATATATAGAAAAATCATCCATAAACACTTCTAAAAATTCATCTATAAAATCTGTGAAGATGCTTGTCATACATCTTTGAATTGTAGCAGGTGCATTGCATAGCCCAAAAGGCATACGACTAATGGCAAATGTTCCAAAAAGACATGTAAAAGTTGTTTTCTCTTAATCATCAAGTGAAACATGGATTTGATTATAACCTGAGTAGCCATTTAAGAAACAATAATACTTATGCCTTACCAATTTTTCTAACATTTGATCTATAAAAAGCAATGGAAAGTGATCTTTCCTAGTTGCTGCATTCAGTCTTCTGTAACCGATACAAAACCTCCAACTAGTTTGAACTCTAGTTGGAACTAATTTTTTGTTGTCATTTTCTACAATTGTTATCCCAGATTTATTAGGTATTACCTGCACAAGACTTACCCAAGAACTATCAGATGTTGGATAAATTATATCATTGTCTAACCATTTCAGAATTTCTTTTTTAACAACCTCTTTAATATTTAGATTTAAGCTTCTCTGTGGTTGCCTAACAAGTTGAATCTCAGATTCTAGATTAATCCTATGTTGGCAAATAGTTGAACTTATACCCTTTATGTTTGAGATCTGCCATCCTATTGTTACTTTATGCTTTCTTAACACTTTTAAAAGATTTTCTACTTGTATTGATGTTAAATCAGAAGTAATAATGACAGGTAGATTTTCGTTTTTCTCCAAAAATGCATATTTTAGATTTTGAAGAAGTGGTTTTAGTTCAAGAATAGGAAATTTTGAAATTAGATTATGAAATTTCTCCATAATTTCAGTTTTCTCAGATATTTCCTCTTTCAACATTTCTTCAGTTGGTATTACACATCTTTCAACATGATCTAATTCCTCTACATTTAAATGCTCATCTATTTTAAAAGTTTCGATTAGATTAACTGTAAAACTTTTAAATTGAAGCTCTTTAAAATTTTTCTTGACTCCACTGAAAATATTCAGTTCTAACTTTTGATCACCCCATGCTAATTCCATCCAACCATTTCTACAACTTATGCAAGCATCGGTTGTAGCTAAAAATGGCCTTCCTAAAATTATTATAGCTTGATCTTGATTTATATTTGAAGCATTTGTTTCCATTACAGTAAAATCAATAGGGTAGACAAATTCCATAACCCTTACTAAAATATCTTCCACTTTTGCTAAAGGTATTCTTATGGATTTATCTGTTAGCTGAACAACTATTCTAGTAGGTTTGATATTATTTAATTTTAACTACTCATAAATAGAATTAGGCATGACATTAATTCTAGTTCCTAAGTCTATTAACACTGTATTAAAGTAACAATCTCCTATATAGCAAGAAATAACAGGAGTTCCTGAATCATTTAAATTTTCAGGTACATGATTAATTAACAGGGAGCTTACCACTTTAGCTAAAAATGCCTTTCTTAATATTTTCTTCCTTCTATTCTTAGTACAAAGAGTTTTAAGATATTTGGCATAAGAAGGAACTTGTCTAATAATTTCCAATAATGGTATATTGACTTTAACTTGCTCAAATATTTTACTGATTTGTTCCAATTCTTGATCATTAACATTTCTCATTCTATGTGGAAATGGAAAATGATTTTCATTTGTTCACTTATCTCCATTTTTAACATCTTCTTTAATAACATTGTTTTCGATTTCTTTACTATCTTCATTTTCTTTACTATTTTCAATTTCTGTATTGTCCTCTAATTCAGCATCAAATTTATTTTTTGGACTAGATTCTACATTATTTTCCTCTTTCTTTGTGAAATTTTCATTAATATGTTCTTCTTTATCATCCTTTTTAGGACCTTCATAAGTTACACCAAATCTTAACATAATACTTACATCCTTTAATTCTTCTTTTCACACATTATCTGCCATAGGAGCACTAAAATCTCCTTCTGATCTAAGGGTAGCTAACACTTCAGGTGACTCTTTTATACTTTTGGAAATAGGGTCATTCACGACCTCAAGTGGTCCTACTGAACAATCCTTTACCAAATAGTCAAGTAATTCATACCCTTCCCATATTAGATCTTTTTCCTTAAAATTTTCAACATCTAGCGCTCTATAGAACTTATTTGATATGAGTGTTGCACAAGTGCTTATAGGTTCCTTCTGAAAAACTTCATCTTGTTCAAACAAATTAGAATTAGATGAATTCCTTATAAATAGGTCAATGGATCTTTGAATTTCATCTAACGTCTCCATATAATTAAATGAAGTCGAATTACAATATTCATTTTCCACAATTATCTCTAATGGTTGCACATTCTCCTCTATAAATAAAATATTTTCTAATGAATTTACCTCTTGATAATTTTGATTTTCATTTGAATTTGCCCAATTTAAATCATCATTATTTTCATACTTATTAAATATTCTATTGTCTTCAGTTTGTTGTATCGATTCATTGACTCTATTCCCAATGATAGTTTTTGATTAACATAATTTTGATTAATTCCAGCATTCATTGGCAAATTATCATTAAGATTTGTTAAACCTCTGTTAATTCATCGAACATTCTGATCCTCTTGTAAGATTGACTAGTTTATATAATTATCATTTTGTAATTCATTCAATCTTTTACTCTCTTCAATATTTCGCATTGATTCATCTATTTTATCTGTTAATTGTTGTATTTGTAATGATATGTTTAATTGATATTTTTGATTTTCATTCATATGATTATACTTTGAATAATAATTTTGCATTCCTGAATTGTCATTACATTCCCAATAGAATTACCATTTCAGTTATAATTATTTTGAGAATTAAGATTAAGTCATTCTAAAACATGTTGTGAAGAGTAATCATTAAACTCCATAGGTGAATAATTTCCTCTAACATAATTAGAATAATTATAATCATCATAACTAGTTTCTAGAACAACCCTACAATCACCCCAATATGAGTTATATGAGTCCATTATGAAATTTAGAATTTAAAAACACGACTCTACTCGGGAATAGCAATACGACTTTGAAATAGAATTTAATAACAGTAAATGCAAATAAATTATATTGCAGCCCTAGCTAACACCAAAATAGCAAAAAGCAACACCAATTGCAAGAAATTAAGCAATCCCCAGTAACGGCATCAAAAACTTGTTCGAACTTTTTGAAATCATTTCTTAATAATGTGTTTGAAATATTTTAATTTCACTACAAGTGCATGGGTTCAGATGTAATTAGTGTGCAAGTACGGGTTTGTCCACAGGGATTAGTTTTGCTTGGTGTTTAGCTAAATTAGTGTATTCAATTAATGGAACAAGTAATTTTATTTTGTTTAAACAATGTCACAGTTGTTCTATTCTAATTAACTGCTAAGATGCTCTTTAAATACTTATTAAATTGTACCTTCTAAAGAATTTTTCATTAACTTTAATTTCTTCACCACTTAGAATATTTTCTTTTTTAAAATTAGTCTTTTGGTAAATGATTCCAATTTTGCACTGAAAGATTCTATCTAGTGAGTTTTACTCTCAAGTATTTAATTCTTCTTAAGTTTTAACATTATACACTTTAGTTCGCCAAAAATTTGTCATTTTACGTAGAAAGAGCACTTAACCATCGAGGTACCTTGTGGGTAAACGTCTTCACCCTCGAACTTACTTGATGGTTGTGTGTTAATTTTGAGTTTCAGATGTTTAAACAATACGATTTGAATTAGTTGAAACTTCTAAGAGTTGAATACTTATATTTTTGATCTTTTTAAATATTTTAAAACACAACAAACAATGTAATGCATGAAATATAACACAGTACGAATAACTTGTAAAAATAAAATGCAACATTCAACATTACAGTAAACATAAAATCATTCTTTAAATATCGTAACCGAGTCGATAAGATGGGTGTTTGTAAATTCGAGTGTAAATATAAAGGAAAAGTAACAATAAAGGAAAGGAAAAAAGGAAAGAATACGTAATGCTTCATTGTAGTTTCTCCCTTCAAAACTTGCTCAGGTTGAGAACTTCTCTTTGTCTTTACTTCTGGTCCACCAGGTCGTCAATCTGGCAAGCCTTCCTTTCGGCCTTGAAATGAGATTTTGGGCGTCACACCGCAATTACACCAAGGAATAGAGGAGGAAGTAGTCGGCATCGAGAGTCTCTCCTTCAAGGATACGCTCAGGTTGAGAAAAGAGCAGCAACCATACTAAGGAAGTGATTGGAGAAGAGGAGGTCGTCAATCTCCTCTCGGAAGAAGTGAGTGGGTGGAAGTTGGAGAATGCCTTGTGAATGGTGATTTGAGGAAGAAGAGTGGGGGGTTAGTTTCATGGCTACGGGATTGTTTTATAGATGGGAGGAATGGTAGTGCATGAGCTAGCAGTTAACAAGGACGTGGTGCATGTCTGGACATGTGAGATCATTCCATGCAAGCCAACTTCTTTAGCCTATCCATCCACATTCTCCATGGTTGAGCTTCAGCTAAATTAAATTTCTCAATTCTGCTCTTATACAAATTTCCCTGCAATTGCTCATCGAATTTCCTTGCAAATACTTATGGAATACCTTTCATAAAACACATCATATTACAGGAGAAATAATTCATAACATTTAAACCTTAACTATAGTTGCAATCACTATTACATCAATGAAATTCATCGCACAGAACAAGCAAGGCACAGGCTCGAGGGTAATCTAGTTTACCCTCACGTAAGTTTGTGGGTAAACGTCTCAACCCTTGGACTCTGCACTTAGACATAAATCACAATTTTTTCTATGAATTCATCATTTTATTAGCAACCTAAAGAGTCAATTATCAATCATTCATTCCTTTTTCAGTAGGTAATCACCACAAATATAATTCACGACTTGAAACTTAATTCATGCATCATTAAAGTGAATAAACGTGCATAATGCTCAAAAGTATAGTTAACTTTGTAATCATCATAACTCAATGTAAAATGCAACTAAAACTCATTAAAACACATGAATTAATATCAATAAAATGCACACTTTTGAGTCTGGACAACCATCCTCTTCTTAATTTACAAAACCAGCCTAGCAAGAAGAAGTAAATTTTGTAATTTTCAGAAATGCCGAGGCTTAGGATTAATTCCAATAGATAAATGGTTTTGATATCCTGTTTAGCAGGACAATGGACTTTGATTTCATGGATGAAATCAAGGAATTGCTAGATTTTCAAGGGCTGCTGAAGGTTATCTCAAGGTCAGGTAACAATTTCAAAGTTGAAAATTTAGTACCTGCCTTCTATGCCAATTTGCGTCAAGAGGATGGAGTGCATGTTAGTAATGTCACAAAGGTAAATATTCATTTAACACCTGAGTTTGTGTATGAAAGCCTAAGGTTAAGAAATGAGGGTGTAGAGATCCTCGAATCCTCTACAGTGGCTGAATGGTTGTTACCTCACCACTGACATTTGTAATTCTTTTCCTATATAAATTATGTGTGCGAAATAATTTTAATTCACCGCAAGTGCACGGGTTCAGATGTAATTAGTGTACAAGTACGGGTTTGTCCACAAGGATTAGTTTTTGCTTGGTGTTTAGCTGAATTGGTGGTTTCAATTAAGTGAAACAATTGATTAAATATCTTATAAGCAATGTCACGGTTGCCTTGTTCTAATTAACTGCTAGGATGGTCTTTAAATAGCAATTGTGTTACACTTTTCAGAGGATTTTACATCCAAATATTTAATTCTTCCTAAGCTTTGATAGTATACACTTCAGTTTGTAAAAAATTTAACGTTTTGTACAGAAGAAGCACTTAACCCTCGAGGTAGCTTGTGGGTAAACGTCTCTACCCTCAAACTTACACAAGGGTAGTGCAATAATTGTGAGTTTTAGATGTAAAAACAGCAAGATTCAAATTGGCTAAAACTTCTAAGAGTTGAATGATTATATTTTTGGTCTTTTTATATATTTCAAAACACAACATACGACACAATGCAAGTAACACAGTATAATACAAATAACTTGTAAAAGAATGCAACATTTAACATTACAGCAGATATAAAAACATACTCCTTACCGTAACTAAGTTGATAAAGTGTGTGATTGTAGATTTGAGTATAGTTGTAAAAACATAAAGTAAAATAAGAAAATAAAAATGGAAAGAACACCTAATGCTTCATTGTAATTCCTCCTTTCAAAACTTGCTTAGGTTGGGAACTTCTCTTTGTTTTTACTTCTAGTCCACCAGGTTGTCAATCTAGCAGGCCTTCTTTTCAACCTTGCAGTGAGATTTTGGGGCGTCAATCCGCAATTACACCAAGGAATAGAGGAGGAAGCAGCCAGCGCTGAAAGTCTCTCCTTCAAGGATATGCTTAGGTTGAGAAAAAAATAGCAAATACACTATGCGAATGGTTGGAGAAGAGGAGGTCGTCAATCTCCTCACGGAAGAGATGAGTGGGTGGAGGTTGAAAGATGGAGAAGATGGAGAATGCTCTGTAAATGGTGGATGAAGGAAGAAGATTGGGGGAGGGGTTTAATTCCAAGGCTATGAGTTTGTTTTATAGATGGGAGGATTGGTAGTTCGCAAGCTGGCAATTAACAAGGGTGTGGTGCACGTCCAGACATGTGAGATCCGCCCATGCACTCCACTACTTCACCCTATCCGTCGACATTCTTCATGGTGGAGCTGTAGCTCATTAATATTTAATTCTGCTCTGTTACGTAATTCCTGTAGTTACTTATCGAATTTCCTTACAAATACTTAAGAAATACCTTTTGTGAAATGCATCATATCACAGGAGAAATAATTCATAACATTTAGATCTTAACTATAATTGTAATTTCTTTAATATCAATGAAATTCATTGCATAGAACAAATAGGGTACAGGTTCGAGGGTAAACTAGTTTACCCTCACGTAAGTTTGTGGGTAAACCCTTAACGCTTGCAGAATGGTCTGAGGGTAAACAAGATAACCCACGGATAAGTCTGTGGGTAAACAGCTTAACTCTCGGACTTGCATTTAAGCATAAATCATGAGTTTTTCTCTATATATTAATTGTTCTATTAGCAACCTAAAGAGTCAAATGTCAATCATTCATTCCTTTCTCAATAGGTAATAAACATAAACACAATTAACAACTCAAAAATTAATTCAAGCATCATTAAAGTGAATAATCGTGCATATTTCTCAAAAGTATAGTTAACCTTGTAATCATCATAATTCAATGCAGAATGCAAATAAAACTCATTAAAATACATGAATTAATACCAATAAAATGCACACTTTTGAGTTTGAACAAATCCCCCATACTTAAGTTTTGCTACTCCGTCAGCAAAATACTAAAATGAAACTATAAAAACTATGAAGGCAATAAAGACTACTAAATAAAACTAACTAAAACTATACTAGGCCACTTTTGTAGAGAACACGACTACACTTAGCAGGTGTAGTAAGCCTTTAAACCCCTAGGTTACCCTAGTGGCGGAGTTGTGTCTCCGGAGGGTTTTTAGTGGATACACCCACAAAGTCCAAAGAAAAAAGAAATAAGATATAAGAGAAAGAAAGAAAAGCAGGGAGGTGAGAAATAGAATCAACCCAAGGATCGTTTGAATCACTTGTTTCTAGAACAACTTTAGGGGGATGAGGTGGCTCAGTCTTACAACACTCCCTCTCCTTGCCCTTAAATCGAATAGACTCATTTAAAATGTGAACAAGAAGTCACCTTCTCATGAGAACCATTTGTCTTATGCAAGCAAGAGGAATTCGTACCCTCAGTACTCTTAATCAGGAATTAAATCGTTACAGCAGACACACACATCTCACCAACAAAAGAGGGTAATTTGAGATACTCCCATCTTTTCTAAGATATTGGAAAGTGCTCTGGCTGGTAGACAAAGGATAAGACAATTAAAATTTTGAACATTTTAAAACTATTTAAACTGATGAAACATAAAACTAAAACATAAACCTCCTCCTCATACTTAAACTTTGCATTGTCTTCAATGTAAATAGAAAAGTTCAGTATGAATAGGAAAATTTATAATAACTATAAAATAAAGTAAACTTCTCCTTCATGTGAAGCATATAAATGTGATGCATGCTAAATAATGCATTGAACTCAGTATGATAAAGCATTTGAAATGCATGAGTAATGCTGTCGAAATTAAATACCAGTGCTATGCATCAATAAGATATGTTGAAAAGGAGTGATATTTTCTTAAAACAAAGAAACAAAAATAGTGCTCCTATAGTGCTAAGCTTGTGGATTTGTAATGGCTCACAAGAAAACCAGGTGGTTTATAAACAGACACCACCAAACTGCAACTTCATTAGCTTAAGTCAAGTGGTGTTGCACATCCCCTCCATGAGCTGTATGTCCATCAGGTACACGGGGATTTTGTAAAGATTGGCTTGGAAGAGCACCTTTGTTTCTTAAGTTCAATGAGTTCGATATTTGGTTCAATTGTGTTTCAATTCTTTTAATAGCTTGATCATGTGCTACAATTTGGGGATTTGATTTTAATGCTGAATCTACTTTTTGCAAGAAGTTTGATATTTGTTTCTCAAAAGTTTGATCATGAACAGATTGATTATGATTTACATTTAAAGAACTATTGTTCATTGCATTTTGTTCAATAAAAGGTTGTCCTACAGATTGAGGTGGTTGTTGGCTTGGATTTTTCCATGAAAAATTAGGATGGTTCCTCCACCTAGGATTATAAGTAGGATTGAAATTTGAGTTATTACATTGATTATAGAATAAAGCATTAACATCTTCAAAGTCATTTAAGATAGGGCAGTCTTCTACAACATGACCTATGGCAAAACAACTTGTACATTTAGGCATGCTAGGCTCAGTCTTTTGTTTAAGCTGTAACTCAGCAATTTTATGCATCAAGCTAGCCATCTTAGCTTCTAAAGCAATATGTGGTTCAACGACATGAACTCCTCTAGGGGTAGGAATTTGTTCCTAACTTACTTCAGTAGCACTCTCCCATTGGGCAATTCTTTTGTCTAGATATTCTAAAAATTTCCAAGCATTTTCTATTCCTTGGTTCAGGAATCCATTTTGACTCAAAGATTCTAAGAGTGTCTTGGTGTGATAATCAATCCCTTCATAAATAGTTCAGATTTGGGTCACTCTCTCTACTCCATGATGTGGGCATTGAGCTAGGAGATCTCGAAACCTTGTAAAATATTTCCAGAAAGGTTCTCCTGGTTTCTGTCTACAATTTAAAATTTCATTTTTCCTTTTAATTGTGACATGCATTGGATAGTATTTTCCTAGAAATTCAGAATAGAATTGATTCCATGTGATAATTGAATTTGGTTGTAAATTGTATAACCATCTTTTTGCATTATCTTTTAAAGTAAAAGGCATATACCTTAGTTTAATTACATCAATAGTCATGTTTGGTACTTTCAACATATTATAAACTTCATTAAATTCTTTTAGGAACCAATAAGCATCTTCTTTTTTGAATCCATGAAATTTTGGTAATTGGTTGATGTAATTAGAATTTAATTCAAATTTGTCATTAGGGCATTCAAGTAGTGTGATACTGGAAGGTTCATCCATTAAATTAGGGTAAAACATACTACCTAATGTTTGTTCAATAGGTTGATCATGCTGCGGGGCAGCCATAATTGTTCTTCTTGGAGGTGTTCTAACTAACCTATGAGATGAATCCCTAGACCAACCTGACATACAACATTTAAATGTAAAAGAAGGTTTGCATGTGTACCATCATTAGATAAGCTTTAGCTGCCATCTCATGTTGTCATTCGATAGGTACATTTGTTTACAATAATACCACAACTGTAGTAAATGATATAACATTTCAGATGTCTTAAAAATATATAACAAAACAACCACAATCATATAAATTTTGAGCATGATACAACAAAGATGTTCCAAAGGAAATAAAAACATTGCACATGTGTTCAATAGAGGAAAATTTTGAAATAACCTATGTCTAGGTTCGTGGGTAAACTAGTTTACCCTCGAACTAACACGTGGGTAAATAGGAAATATTACACACAGTGCTGCATAGTATTTGCATAGGGAATTAACTCGTGAAACCACACTATAGAAGCAAGCAAAGATAATTGATGAATAAGTTCAATGCTGCAGCCTCCTTCTAACAGGTGGATCCTATAATAATAAAGATCATCTCAACATAATAGATAAGAGTGTCTCCTTTGATGAAACAGAAACCCTTGATTTTTCCTACAAAAGGAATGTCAGGAATTCCCAGATTTTCCAATTGCAATTCATTGTAGACTCGACTCCATTCCCAATTTTCAATGTCCTACACTTTCCAAATTTCGAATTTCATATCATCATCCCACCATCTAATTAGACTTAGTGATTGAGGTTCTCCATTGATTCCTCCCAGTATAGCCAACTCAACTAAATCATAGAATGAATTTGACAATGCTCCCATAGGGCATGGAACTAGTAAAAGCCTTACTGATTCATCTTCAATATTGATGGCAATGACATTAATCTCATTAATAAATGTAGGGGTATAGTTTGTAATTGTACCCTCTCTTTCATCCGGTTATCACCTGGAAGCCCATGGGTTTCCGTCGGCTCCACCAGCAGATGGACCGAGGTACAGAGAATTGAAAGTTGATTTTGGGAGCGCATCACCACGTGGGGTGGATGGCTCGTTGAACGGAGTTGCCACCTTATTTTTGGGTAGAAAATAAGGAAAACCGGATGGGGAAGTGTCCTTCCATCATCAAAACAATAAAACTAAGAGAATGACGTAAAATCATGTAACGCTCTATGAAACAAGAGAGAACTGGATACGGGGCTCAGGGTACTATTGGGGAAGGTGTTAGGCACCCCTAGACAGCCCGGGCAATCCTAGCCTCTCTCTAGGTCTAACCCGACCATGCCTGGCCTCATCCTAGAAGTCTTTCCAAGGGATCGAAAAATTCTCTGGTGATCGGGAACCGCCCAGGTGTACATACTCATACACCCGAATGGCCAACATCGGTGAGGATGCATGTCAGTGGCATCATCCTAGAAACCTTTCCAAGGCATCGGGAAGGTAGACTTACACCTCCCGGAAAAATGGGAACCGTTGGGGTGTACATACTCATACACCTAGATGGCCGGCGTCGGTAACGATGCATGCCAACGACCTCATCCTGGAAGCCTTTCCGGGGCATCGAGAGGACAACTTTGCCTCTCCTGGTAAAAGGGGAAACTGTCGGGGTGTACGTGCTTGTGCACCTAGACGACCGGCGTTGGCAACGATGCATGTCGGCGGCCTCATCCTGGAAGCCTTTTCAGGGCACCGAGAGGACAGCTTTGCCTCTCCCAGTAAAAGGAAAACCGTCGGGGTGTATGTGCTGGTGCACCTAGATGGCTGGCATCGGCAACGATGCATGCCGGCGACCTCATCCCGGAAGCCTTTCTGGGGCATCGGGAGGATAGCTTTGCCTCTCCTGGTGAGGTAGGTGTAAAATGGATAAAAATGCAAATATAGATGTCATAGCCCCCGTAACGGACTTTTGACTAAATAGCCAGAAGTTCGGTAGGTCTACTCATTAGCCTACCGAGTATCTGGGTCTTGGACCAGATGTTCGCCCGATTTCTGCCTCAACCTCCGGGTGTAGAGATTTCTACACCTAGTCTTGAGAGATGGGAGAGGCAAACACCTTTCGAGAGACGACTGTCTTTACATGGATACGATACGTCAGACGATGGCTAGTCGTTTCAAAGGAAAAGGACAGGAAAAATCGACAATGCATTTGTAGAATATGTAAGAAAAAATGAATTTCTGTGTAAAAAGACCCGATGAAGGGGTCGCGACCAAACAAATCTCGACCATATCGGATGGATTCATCCGACTGGGAGGGAGGCTGCTGGTACCTTCGGAAGTGTATCCGAAGGAATGACACCCGCGCATGTCCTCTAACCTTTCCCTTGCATGGGGAAGGTCTAGCATGGTCGGGACTCGGGAAAAATGAGGCTAAATCATGCGTACGATGGCAGAGGGTGAGGGAACTTACTTGTAGGGAGTCGTTGATGACGGTCGGAAGTCCTCGCTCTGGTGCGGTGATAGGGCATCGAGGTTCCGAGTAGCTTTCCTCCTTCAGAACATCCAACCAGTTGTTCAAAAAGCTGTGCGAAGCGTTTGAAGAGTGTCTCTAGCATCCGAACCAGCATCTTTCAAAAAGGGTGGGAAGCCTCTCAAATGGGGTGGAAGGTCCCATTTTTATAAGGGATTACCTTCCTTCTTTGGGGGATCCACGGATGGAAACCCAGCGTATCTCTCGATTCAATCATGCGATCGGCGTGATTGATTGATTGCGAGATTTAAGTGATTAAATCTCATCATATCTTTCTAATCGATTCGGCTTGCCTTTTCAAGTAGCTAACCGACAACCGCCGTGTGATAAGCGGATGCCAGCTGGATGGGATCGAGGTCCGCCAGGAATTTTTAGCTAGTGATTCAGGGGAATAGGCTGTAGTGGATAGCTAGAGCTCTGCACCTGCTAGGAGTCTGGCTGCCGCGTGTTTATCATGGAGGTCGAACTAGGCGTGTCGACGAACGTACTTGCATGTTGGTGGGAGAGTCAGAGGTCGGCCGCCAGGGTGTTTTACCGGTGTGCCGGTAGTTGGCCAGCTTGTTTTACCCGGCCACCCCATAAGCATGGAGTAGGTCCACTTAGTTGTGGGAGTCTGGGGAGCTGACTGTCAGGGTCAGATACTGGGATGCCTGTGGCAGGCTGGCTGGTTGCTCGATCGGCCCATTTAAGCATGGGTGAATAGGGAGCCGGCTGCCGGGGTTGGATACCGGCACACCAGTGATGGGCCGGCTGGCCGCCCAATCGGCCCATTTGAGCATGGGTCAACAGGGAGTCGGCTGCCGGGGTTGGATACCAGCATGCCGGCAGCGGGCCGGCTGTCCGCTCGATCGGCCCATTTGAGCATGGGGGTCAACAGAATGCCCCTCCCTAGGCAAGGTTGCATGACCTCACTGGAAGGAAACCGACGTCCTAGGGTTGAATGACCCTCCATGCGTAGACTTTGTGAATAACCATCGCTCATGAAATAAACTTTCTTGGAAGGTGCGTTAGGAAATGTCTTGAGAGGTTTGGATGGGATGTACTCCGAACTGGGATAACTGGACTTATACTCTCGGTATCTTAACCAAGAGTTGTTGTGGTAGTATGGACTTACACTCCTGGTTGCCTAACCAGAAGATTCCTTGAAAGGGGAGTTGGGCTTACACTCTCGGTCACCTAGCCGGGAGATGCCATAAGGGGTTGTTGGACATACACCTCCAAGTTTTAAGCCGGAAGCCACCTTAGACGAATTGGTTGTTGTCAGGAATTTGCATATGGGCTGAGGTACAAAAAATTGAAAGGTGTTTGTGTGAGCGTATCACCACGTGGGGTCGATGGCTCATTGAACGGGGTTGCCACCTTATTTTTGGGTAGAAAACAAGGACAACCAGATGGGGAAGTGTCCTTCCACTATCAAAATGATAAAACCAAAGGAATGACGTAAAATTATGTAACGATATATGAAACATGAGAGAACTGGATACGAGGCTCAGGCTACTGTTGGGGAAGGTGTTAGGCACCCCCAGACAACCTGGGCAATCCCGGCCACTCTCCGGCTCTAAGAATCGAAAACCGTGATAGTTAGTTCGGCCACGTATAGTGTCATCCTGGAAGACTTGCCTGGGCATCGGGAGGATAGTCTTATCCCTTCCTGTGAAAGCAAATGAGGGTCGACCAATGCGATGATTCGCATGGGGTCCGATGATAAATGGGAGAGAGAAGGATACGGTGGTCACCATTATGGACCGTTCAGCTGAAGAGCCGAAGGTCTGGTAAGATGGTTGGCTGGAACGCTGGATTTCTACGTAAAAACACCGGTTGCCGTGTATCGTGCCACCTCTCCTATTGGGGACAGGAGTTCGTGTTCCCCACTTGGCCAGGACCGGCACAGATGCATGTCGCTGGCCTCATCCTGAAAGCCTCTTCGAGGCATCAGGAGGGCAGCTTTGCTCCTCCCAGAAATTAGGAACCGTAGGATCGTACGTGCTCATATGCTCGAGTGGCCGCCGTCGGTAAGGGTGCATGCTGGTGGTGTCATCCTGGAAAACTTTCTAGGGCATTTGGAGGGTAGACTTACGCCTCCAGGGAAAATGGGAACCACCGGGTTGTACATGTTCGTACACCAGAACAGCCACCGCCGGCAAGGACGCATGCCAGTGGCGTCATCCCGAAAACCTTTTCGGGGCATCGGGAGGCTAGACTTACACCTCCCGGGAAAATGGGAACCGCTGGGTTGTACGTGTTCGTACACTCGAACGGCCATCAGCGGCAAGGATGCAAGCCGATGGCGTCATCTCGGAAAACTTTCCGGGGCATCGGGATGGTAGACTTACGCCTACCGGGAAAACAGGAACCGTCGGGTTATATGTGTTCGTACACCCAAACCGCCACCGCTGGCAAGGATGCATGCCGGTGGCGTTATCCCAGAAAACTTTCTAGGGCATTGGGAGGGTAGAATTACGCCTCCTGGGAAAATGAGAAGTGCTAGGTTGTACGTGTTCATACACCCGAACGGCCACCACCGGCAAGGATGCATGCCGGTGGCATCATCCCGGAAAACTTTCCAGGGCATCGGGTGGGTAGGCTTATGCCTCCCAGGAAAATGGGAACCGTTGGGTTGTACGTGTTCGTACACCCAATCCGCCACCACTGGCAAGGATACATGCCAGTGGCGTCATCTCGGAAACCTTTTTGGGGCATCGGTAAAGTAGATTTATGCATCCCGGGAAAATGGGTACCGTCGGGTTGTACGTGTTCGTACACCCGTACGGTCCCGCCGGCAAGGATACATGCCGGTGGCATCATCTCGGAAAACTTTCTGGGGCATTGGGAGGGTAGACTTACGCCTCCCGGGAAAAACATGCGGAAATCGGTTAAAATGCATAAAACACGCTGGGAAACTCAGAGTTTCCATGTAAGAAGACCCGTCGGAAGGGTCGCGACCGAACCGAACTCGACCGTGCCAGGTGGATTCACTCGGCCAGGAGGGTGGCTGCCGGTACCTTCGGACGTGTTTCCGAAGGAATGATACCCGGGTCCATCCTCTGACCTTTCCCTTGCGTGGGAAAGGTATTGCATGGTCGGGGCTCGAGAAAAACATCATTAAAATGTACGTAAAACGACGATGACGGAAGGGCTTACCTGTAGGGAGTCATCGGCGGGGATCGGAAGTCCTCGCTTCGGTGCGGTGAGATGGCATCGGGGTTCTGTGCGGCTCTCCTCTAGAACTTCCGGCTGGCATCTTCTCCAAGGGGTAAAAAGCATTCTGAATGGGGTGGAGGCCCCTTCTTTTATAAGGTGTTGCCTTCCTTCTTTGGGGGACCCAAAGATGGAAGCCGGCGCATATCTCGGTTTAATTATGTGGTTCTCGTGATTGATTGGTTGCATGATTTAAGTGGTTAAATCCCGTTGTATCTTTCTAATTGATTTGGCTTGCCTTTCTGGGTAGCTAACTGGCAGCCGCTACGTGGCAGGCGGATACCTGCGGGTTCTACCCGGCCACCCCAGATTTTTGTACCGGTTTGTTGGTGGCAGGCCGGCTGGTCCCTCGTTCCTTTGGTTAAAATATGGATTTTGGGGGAGCCGGTTGCGAGGTTTTTGTACCGGTTTGCCGGCGGCGGGCTGACTGGTGTCTCATTCCTTTGGTTCAAAATGTGGGTTTTGGGGAGCCGGTTGTCGGGTTTTTGTATTGGTTTGCCAGTGGCGGGCTGGCTGGTCCCCCGTTCCTTGGTTCAAGCATGGGGGTCAACAGAATGCGCCTCCTTAGGCAAGGTTGTATGATCTAAGTGGAAGGAAACCAACATCCTAGGGTTGAACGACCCTCCATGCGTGAGTGGTAGGCCATGCAAGATTTCACACTTTGTGAATCATCTATCGCTGGTCATAAAATAGAGTCGAGCTTACACTCTCGGTCACCTAATTGAGAGAAGCCATTAGTGGTGTTAGCCGGCTGGTCGTACGGCAGCCACCTTGTGGGTGTCGGTAGCCGGGCGACGAGGTGGAAAGTGTCGGTCTGCTGTTTCCAAGAGTTGGTGTCGGTGTCACACTGTAATTTCTTTTGTTTTAGCTCTCAACCGGCCGGTGACACGGTAGCCACCCTGTGGGAGCCGGCAACCGGGTGATGACGTGAAAGGCTTCACATGTTTGCTTTGCGTTGATGTAGTAAACAGTCACGTCGAACTTTTCGTGATTTTACCTCTTAGCCGGCTGGTTATGCGACAGCCACCTTGCAGGAGCTGGCAACCGGGAGATGACGTGAAAGGCTTCACGTGCTTGTTTTGCAAAAGCTGCTATTGATGCAGTGAATAGTCACGTTGAACTTTTCGTGATTTTACCTCTCAATCGGCTGGTTATGTGGCAGCCACCTTGTAGGAGCCGACAACCGGGAGATGACGTGAAAGGCTTCACGTGCTTGCTTTGCGAAAGCTGCTATTGATGCAGTGAATAGTCATGTCAAACTTTTCGTGATTTTACCTCTCAGCTGGCTGGTTACGCAGCAGCTGCCTTGCGGGAGCAGGCAACTGGGAGATGACGTGAAAGGTTTTACATGCTTGCTTTGCAAAAGCTGCTATTGATGTAGTGAATAGTCACATCGAATTTTCGTGATTTTACCTCTTAGCCGGCTGGTTACGTAGTAGCCGCCTTGCGGTAGCCGGCAGCCGGGAGTTGACGTGAAAGGCTTCACATGCTTTCTTCATCTCCTCTTCTCGTTTCCATCCTTCACTGGTCTCTTATTCTCGATTTTTCTTCACCATTCATCTCTCTCTCATCATCACGATGCCTCGCAGGAAAAACGTTACGGGTCATGTCCGGCGGCCAGCTTTTGGGGTCGTGCAACAATGGCTTGACCTTTTACCACCGACGCTGAAGAATATACCGGCAGAGGAGCCCGTCTGTTGTGATCGGGCTGAGTCTGCCCGTCGGAGAACTCCACTGGCCCAGACTGAAGGCCCAGGACGAGTTGCGACTCCACCTCCGTCAGGTTGGAGTACATCTCGGCTACCAAACCGGGGACGGTCTCCACCTGGTGGAAGTGCCGGACGAAGGGAAGCAGGCCCTGCATGGCGAACAACTGCTCCACCACCGGCAGCCGGTCGAAGCTAGCTGGCCTATCATAGAGAACAATCTTTACGGACAGGCGATCGCCGAGGGGGAACATCAACTCCTGGTCAGTTTTGGGGGGAGAAACGCCATTGGCCGCCGCCTCCTCGGAGCCGGTCGGGGTACGGTACCATGGGAGGGCCAGCCAGACCGACCCCGCTTGTGACGCCGTATCAACAGGGAACTAGCCGGCTTTTTGTTGGCAAACTGGTATAAAAAATAGGTAGCCGGCTACCCAGAAACCTAATCTTTGCGCAGATGATTCGGGGAACCAACCGACTTGCCGTCGGCAAACCTGTATAAAAAATCGGCAGTCGGCTCCCCAAAAACCCATCTTTGCGTAGATTTTCTGGGGAACCAGCCGGCTTGCCACCGGCAAATTGATATAAAAAACTGGCAGCTGGCTCCCCAAAAAACCCATCTTTGCACAGATGGTTCGTGGAAGCAGCCGGCCTACCGCCGACAAACTGGTATAAAAAACCGACAGCCGGCTCCCCAAAAACCATCTTTGCGTAGATGGTTCAAGGAACTAGCTGGCTTGCCGCTGGTAAACTGGTATAAAAACCCGGTAGCCGGCTCGCCAAAACCCCCAACTAAGCCAACATACTCTCCATTCGTGAGGTAGCCGGATAGAACTAACTGGCATCCGCTTACCACGTAGTGGCTGCCGGTTAACCACCCAGAAATGTAAGGCGAATCAATCAGAGAGATACAACGAGATTTAATCACTTAAATCTTGCAATCAATCAATCAAGCGAATGGCGTGATTAAACCAAGATCAGTGCTGCCGCCTTCCATCTTCGGGTCCCCCAAAGAAGGCTTCCCCCTCCTATAAACGCACAGTTCCACCTCTCAGAGAAACATTCGTTCGGACACGGGAGATGCTCGGCATGCTTTGACCTCTTGGAGAAGACGCCAGCTGAAAGTTCTGAAGGGGGAGAGCTGCTCGGAGCCCCGACGCCCTTTCGCCACACCAGAGCGAGGACCTCTGATCCCCGCCAACTCCCTACAGGTAAGCCCTTCCCTCCTCATCATTTTACGTACATTTTAACGATGATTTTCTCGAGCCCCGACCATGCTATACCTTTCCCATGCAAGGGAAAGGGTGGAGGACGGACCCGTGTATCATTCCTTCGGAAACACGTCCGAAGGTACCGGTAGCCACCCTCCCGGCTGGGTGAATCCACTCGACACGGTCGAGTTCGATTCGGGCATGACCCTTCCACCAGGTCCTTTTACGTGGAAACTCTGAGTTTCCCAGCGGGTTCTATGCGTTTTATTCGATCTCCACATGCTTTTTTTTCCTGGGAAGTGTATGTCTACCCTCCTGATGCCTCGGAAAGGTTTCCAGGATGATGCCACCGGCATGCATCCTTACCGACGGTGGCCGTTTGGGTGTATGTACACGTACAACCCAGTGGTTCCCATTCTACCAGGAGGCGTAAGCCTACCCTCCTAATGCCCCGAAAATGTTTCTGGGATGACGCCGCCGGCATGCATCTTGACGGCGGCGGTCGTTCAGGTGTACGAACATGTACAACCCTGCGGTTCCTGTTCTCTTGGGAGGCGTAAGCCTACCCTCCCGATGCCCCGGAAAGGTCTCTGGGATGACACCGCCGGCATGCATCTTGCTGGCGGTGGCCGTTCGGGTGTACGAAGACGTACAACCCGGAGGTTCCCGTTCTCCCAGGAGCCATTAGCCTACCCTCCCGATGCCCTGGAAAGGTTTTCGGGATGACGCCATCGGCATGCACCCTTGCCGGCTCTCTTAAAACCCAAATTTGGGCAGATGGTTCAGGGAACCAGTCGGCCCGCCGCCAGCAAACCAGTAAGGAAACCCGGCAGTCGAGTCCCCGAAACCCTTACTTAGATGTATGGATTGGGTGGCTAGCCGGCCCACCGCCGGCAATCTGGTAAGAAGACCCGGCAGTCGACTCCCCGAAACACATGTTTAGACGTATGGATCGGGTGGCTATCCAACCCGCAAGATGCGTGCTGGCGGCCGTTCGGGTGTATGAACATGTACAACCTCATGGTTCCCGTTCTCCTGGGAGGCGTAAGTCTACACTCCTGATGCCCTGGGAAGGTTTCTAGGATGACGCCACCGACAAGCACCCTTGCCGACTTTCCTAAAACCAAAATTCGGGTAGATGGTTCCGGGAACCAGCCAGCCCGCTGCTGGCAAACCGATAAGGAAACTCGGCAGCCGGCTCCCTGAAACCCTTACTTAGATCTATGGATCGGGTGGCTAGCCGGCCCGCCGCTGGCAATCCGGTAAGAAGACCCGGCAGCCGGCTCCCTGAAACCCATATTTAGACGTATGGATCGGGTGGCTATCCGGCCCGTCGCCAGCAATCCGGTAAGATGACCCAACAGCCGGCTCCCCGAAACCCATACTTAGACGTATGGGTCAGGTGGCTAGCCAGCTTGCCGCCAGCAATCCGATTAGAAGACCTGACAACTGGTTCCCCTTTTTCCAGCGAGGCGTAAGTTTACCTTCCCGATACCCCGAAAAGATTTCTGGGATGACGCCACTGCATGCATCCTTGCCAGCGGCAACCGTTCGGACGAACGAGCAAGTACGACCCGACGATACCCATTTTCCCCGGGAGGTGTAAGTCTACCCTCCCGATGCCTCGAAAAGATTTCCGGGATGACACCACCGGCACACATCCTTGCCGGCGGCCGCCGTTCGGGCGCACGAGCAAGTACGACCCGACAGTTGCCGTTTTCTCGGGAGGTGTAAGTCTACCCTCCCGATGCCATGGAAAGATTTCTGGGATGATGCGACTGGCATGTATCCTTGCCGACGACAACCACTCGGGCATACGAGTATGTACAACCTGACGATTCTCAATTTTCGGTAGGAGCAAAGTTGCCCTCCCGATTCCCCTAAGAGGCTTCCGGGATAAGGCGACTGGCATGCATACGTGCCGGCCCTGGCCAAGTGGGGAACACGAACTCTTGTCCCCAATAAGAGAAGCGGCACGATACGCGGCAACCGGTGTTCTTACTCAGAAATCCGACGTCCTAGCCGGCCATATTACCAGACTTAAACGTATGGATCGGGCGACTAGCCAGCCCACCACCAGCAAACCGGTAGGAAAACCCGGTAGCCGGCTCCCTGAAACCCACACTGGGACATGGGAGACGCTCGGCAGGCTTGGACCTCTTGGAGAAGACGCCGGCCGAAAGTTCTAAAGGAGGAGAGCAGGTCAGAGCCTCGATGCCCTTTCGCCACACCAGAGCGAGGACCTCCGATCCCTGCCAACTCCCTGTAGGTAAGCCCTTCCGTCCTCGTCATTTTACATACGTTTTAACGACAATTTTCTCGAGCCCTGACCATGCTATACCTTTCCCATGCAAGGGAAAGGGGGGAGGACGGACTCGGGTATAATTCCTTTGGAAACACGTCCGAAGGTACTAGCAGCCACCCTCCCGGCTGGGTGAATCCACCCGACACGGTCGAGTTCGGGGAGGAGCAATGTTGCCCTCCCGATTCCGCTAAGAGGCTTTTGGGATAAGGCCACCGGCATGCATTTGTGCCAGCCCTGGCCAAGCGGGGAACACTAACTCTTGTCCCCAATAAGAGGAGCGGCATGATACACGGCAACTGGTGTTCTTACCCAGAAATCTGACGTCCCAGCCGACCATATTACCAGACTTTTGGCTCTTCAGTCGAACGGTCCATAATGGTGACCGCTGTATCCTTCTCTCTCTCGTTTATCATTGGACCCCATGCGAATTGTCGCATTGGTCGACCCTTACTTGTTTTTTTTGAAAGGAATAAGACTATTCCTCCTAATGCCTTGGGAAGTCTTCCAGGATGAGGCCATGTGTGGCCGGACTGACTATCGTGGCTTTCCATTTTTAGAGCCGGAGAGAGGCCAGGATTGCCCGGGCTATCTTGGGATGCCTAACACCTTCCCCAACAGTACCCTAAGTCCCATATCTAGTTCTCTCATGTTATATGATTTTACGTGATTCTCGTGGTTTTATCGTCTCAATGGTGGAAGGACACTTTCCCATCCGGTTTTCCTTGTTTTTTACCTAAAAATAAGTTGGTGACTCAGTTCAACGAGCCATCCGCCCCATGTGGTGATGTGCTCACACAAACACCTTTCAATTCTCTGTACCTCGGTCCATCTGCTGGCAGGGCCGGCAGAAACCCATGGGCTTCCAGGTGATAGCTGAATGAAAGAGAGGGTACACCCACCTTGTTTCCTTCGTCCTCAACAACATGATCCTCCCGAAGGGAGGACACTGGGACGAAATTAGTGTGGCAACCTATCTCGCGACTTTCACAGTGATAACAGGTAGCCAGGTGAACTGGGTGGTGGCGATTTGGTGCCAGATGTGTGGCGTGATCATCCTGGGCCGGTGGCCTCCCAGCCAGTTGCTGTTCGGGGAAGCGATGGTGGAGCTGGCCGGCCCATCATGTTGTTCGAAAGTTTTGCTCCAGACCTAGCCCATCATGTCAGTCGACCTGGGCCATTACGAGAGGCTCGCCTCGAAATGGACCAGCTCGTCGTTTAGTGGGCGATCGACCAGGCACCAGCCCACTACTACTACTGCTTCACCAGGTTCGTCGGCTAGTATGTCTTCCTCAGAGTCACTCATCACCTGCTTGCGTGTGGCTATGGATCGCCTCGACGCCCGGGACGACGTCCTCATACGGATATTGAGACGTGAGGACCGGTTGGTTCGCCTGTTGGAGCGGATGGAGCGTTAGGAGGAAGCACAGGAGTAGCAGAGGCGGGACTGTCAGAGGTTTGAGCCTCGGAGGTTCGACTCCCAGAGGACTAGTGACGAGGATTAGCCTCGTGTACCTGCCTATACTTTAAATCATAAATAATATCAACTTCACTTTAACGAAATTTTGCGTATAACTGTTCCCCCAAGAATTTGTGCATTTATGCGAGTGAGATGTGAGGCAATGATACGAAGAGAGCGATCGTACCATGGTGGGAATCTAGGAGCTAGCTGCTGAGTTTTCTTATCGGTTTGCCGACAGCGGGCCGGCTAGCCACCCAATCCATATGTTTATGTATGGGTTTCGCGGAGCCGGCTGTCGGGTTTTCTAACAGGTTTGCCAGCGGCAGGCTGCCTACCCACCCGATCCATATTGTTACTTCCAAAGGTATCCAAGCACAGCGGATTTGAATGAGATTAGCACATGTAGGAGGGAGAAAAACACGAATGAAAGTCAAAATCACGGCTGATGACGGCTTGGACGTGCAGCTAGGGTTCCAGGAGCGCCCAAACACCCAAATCACAAATGCAAATGAGATTTACGTGGTTCCCCAACTTGAGTACGTCCACGGGTGTCTCTCCTTGGGTTCTTCACTATCTTCAAATGGTGGATTACAAGAGAAAGGGAAAGGGAAGAGTGGGATGGCCGACGCACCAAGTGTTGGCTCGGCCTCCTCACATAAAGCTTCTCTTGTTACAAAAATGATCTCTCACAAAAACCCTAATTCCCTTTTGGGCATTTGGATGGCCTTATATAGTGGCTAATCATCCATGACAAAAATTCCCTTACAAACATAATAAGATTCAAGACATA
>JAMKPZ010002183.1:0-29618 GCA_024699675.1 Amphibolis antarctica
GTCCTTTGGAAAACCCAAGCACTATATAAGCTTGGCAAGGGTTTTCCAAAGGGTATGAGTTGTGAGTTTGTAACCCTAGCCTCCACAGAAGAAAACCCTCTCCCTCTCCATCCGTGGACTAGCCCTAAGTTAGGGTGAACCACGTAAAATCCGGTGTGCACTTTGTTTGTGTGTTTTGTTTGGCGATCCTCCCCTCTTCCCTTTCTCATCGTTCACTCTTCCGTTTGATTCCGCTGTGCTTCTTTGGTTACCACGCATATCAAAAACTAAAAGGGAAATGAATTTTAAATTGTACTCGACCCTCTTCTGAAGCAAAATTTATTGCTTCACGAATGGTTTGGTCCACCCCTTCAATATCTTGGAGGTCCATATATGGAACAACTATTCCAATAGTAAGTCCTCATTCCTGAAATTAATAATTAAACACAAATGAGACATGAACATTTTCATCACTTAAAAAGGGGAAATTAAAAGTCAAACTAAAACCCTAAGTGTACTTGAAATTCCAACTAAACTTCAGCCTCTTCAACATGAGGAGTCTCCTTAGGGATTGATGTGTTTTTGGAAGGAGGAAGTGCCTTCTTGTGTTGATGAATAAACTCACCTAGGGTGAGATCGTCATCACTATTTTCTAAATTGTCTTCCTCCTATCTAACTGTTAAAATATTCTCTTCTTCTTGTTGTTGTTCTTGTTGCTCTTGTTGTTGTTCTTCTTCTTCTTCTTTTTCTTCTTCTCCCTCTATTTCTTCTTTTTCTTCTTCTTCTTCTTCCCTGCCCTCTTGAGGTTTATGTTCCTCTATTATTCTCTCAACTCCATGTGGTTCTGAAGGGCCAGCCATACTTTCACTGTATTGCCTAAAGTCATATTCCCATGGCTCTTCCTTGATTTTCACTTTTGCTGCTTTCTGAAAGGCTTCCACTTCAACCATCTCAATAGCAAATGAGGCCTTCTCAGCCATGTGCTATCTCCATTCATAGAGAGCACATTGAGATGCTTTTAGCAACCATAAAACTCTCTCCCAAAGAGAGATAAGTCTACATAAAAACTCATATTATTCCCTTTCATCTCTATCTTCAGGGAGACATGCAAACACCAAATCTTGGACCATTGTGGTATGACTTAAATTCTTAATAATTGAATGAATAGCCTTCATAAGCCACAATTCAGCTTTTACAAATACAATTTCTTGATCCAAAGCATTGTTGGGCCTAAGAGCACATTCATACTGCCATGTTTGTTGAGTATAAACCTCAATGGCCTGTGATACTTCAGAGGGAAGGTGAGTGAATTCTCTATCCATCTTTGTGCCAACTTGCTGCAATTGATACTTTAAATTTTTCAATATTTTCTCCTTTGTTTTGTCATGTAGGCAGCTACCTTTATAGCAATTTGAAGCTACCAACTCAAATTGATCAAATCATTTTAACCTCATCCATTCATCAGTTGAAATGGATTTTCTAGGTGTTGTTACTTGCCACGGGCTTGCATGATAAGTTTTTGTTCTAATTTTAATAAACCCATTGGTGGCTAAACAAAATACGTCTCTATGAAACCAGAAAACACATCTCCTCCTAAACAATTCCTACACCAAATGATTTCTAGGGCGAGCTAACTGCTCGTGCCCTATCTCTCTCTCAATGTGGGAGGCTATTTTATCCTTAAGAAAAGTAGTAACTATAATGGAAGCTTCCATACTTTGCCTAAGACACTTGGCAATGTCTTCTTTTACCGTTTTAAGTTCCAGCTCCCTAATCATGGCTTTAAGCTTTCTTTTAGCCTCATTGTGCTACATCTTAGCATTTAGTCTGAACTTCTTGAAGTTTAGCATCGTAATCCACTTGAAACTTGATGCTGGAGTAGGGGGAGGAGCATTGGAAGTCGAGGCCATGGTGTGTCATGGGAGAAGGTGAATACTGTAAACATAGGTCGTGGAATAAGGGTGTACCCTCTCTTTCATCCGGCTATCACCCTGAAGCCTATGGGGTTCTGCCAGCAGAGTCAATGAATGGGCCGACGTATATAGAATTGAAAGGTGTTTGTGTGAGCCCATCTCCACGCAAGGCAGATGGCTCCTTAAACGGAGTCACCACCTTATTTTTGGGTAGAAAACAAGGAAAACCAAATGGGGAAGTGTCCTTCCACCACCGAAATGATAAAAACCACAGGAATGATATAAAATCGTGTAATGCTATGTGAAACATGAGAGAACTAGATATGGGACTCAGGGTACTGTTGGGGAAGGTGTTAGGCACCCCCAGACAGCTCGGGTAATCCTGGCCTCTCTTCGGCTCTAAAACGGAAAACCACGACAGTTAGCCCAGCCAAACCTAGCCTCATCCTGGAAGACTTTCCAGAGGATCGAGGGAGCAACTTTGCTTCCCCCGACAATTGGGAATCGTCGGGGTGTACATACTCATACACCTAGATGGCCGGCGTCGGCAAGGAAGCATGCCGACGGCCTCATCCCGGAAGTCTTTCTAGGGCATTGGGAGGGCAGCTTTGCTCCTCCCGGTAAAGGGGAATCGTCAGGGTGTACATGCTCATGCACCTAGATGATCGGCGTTGGCAATGATGCATGTCGACGGCCTCATCCCGAAAGCCTTTCCAGGGCATCGGGAGGGCAGCTTTGCTCCTCCCGGAAATAGGGAACCGTCGGGGAGTACGTGCTTGTGCACCTAGATGGCCGATGTCAGCAATGATGCATGCCGACGGCCTCATCTCGGAAGTCTTTCCGGGGCATCGTGAGGGCAACTTAGCTCCTCCGGTAAAGGGGAACCACCGGGCTGTACGTACTCATACCCCGAGACAGCCAGCGTCGACAAGGATGCACGCCAACGGCCTCATCCCGGAAGTCTTTCCGGGGCATTGGGCGGGTATCTTGGCTCCTCCTGGTAAAGGGGAACCATCAGGGTATACATACTCATACGCCCGGACAGCCAGCATCGACAAGGATGCATGCCGACGGCCTCATCTCGGAAGTCTTTCTGGGGCATCGGGAGGGAAGCTTTGCTCCTCCCAGTAAAGGGGAACCGTCGGACTATACATACTCATATGCCCAGACGACCGGCGTCGGCAAGGATGCATGCCGACGGCCTCATCCTGGAAGTCTTTCTGGGGCATCGGGAGGGCAGCTTTACTCCTCCCAATAAAGGGGAACCGTCAAGCTGTACATACTCATACACCCGAACAGCTAACGTCAGCAAGGATGCACATCGATGGCCTCATCCCGGAAGTCTTTCCAGGGCATCAGGAGGGTAGCTTTGCGTCTCCCGGTGAGATAAGCGAGAAACAGATTAAAACATGAATATAGACGTTGTAGCCCCCGCAACAGACCTCTGGCTAAAAGGTCAGAGGTTTGGTGGGTCTACCCATCTACCTACTAGACATCTGGGTTTGGGGCTGGATGTTAACCTTGTGTGCCCCCTCAACTTCCGAGTGTAGAGATTTCTACACCTAGTCTCGAGAGACAGGAGAGGCAAACACCTTCAGGGAGATGGCCGTCTCTAAGTGGAGACGATGTGTCTAACAGTGGTCAGTCATTTCAAAGGAAAAGGACAAGGGAAAACTCGACGATGCGTTCATAGAACATGTAAGAAAACACGAGTTTCCATGTAAAAAGACTCGATGAAGGGGTCGCGACCGAACTAATCTCAACCATACCAGGTGGATTCACCCAGCCAGGAGGGAGGCTGCCAGTACCTTCGAAAGTGTATCCGAAGGAATGACACCTGGGCATGTCCTCCAACCTTTCCCTTTGCGTGGGGAAGGTTTAGTACGGTCGGGGCTCGCGATGCTAAATCATACGTATGAGGATAGAGAAAGAGGGAGCTTACCTGCAGGGATTCGGAAGTCCTTGCTCTAGTGCGGTGAGAGGGCATAGGGGCTCCGAGTAGCTCTCCTCCTTCAGAATCTCGAAAAAGCCATCCTCTTGAGTGGAGCAGAAGGTCCCTTTATATAGGGAATTACCTTCCTTCTTTAGGTGATCCTGGGATGGAAACTCCACGTATATCTTGATTCAATCTCGTGATCCACATGATTGATTGATTGCGAGATTTAAGTAATTAAATCTCGCCGTATCTTTCCAATTGATTTGAATTATCTTCCCAGGTGGCTAGCCAGAAACTGCGGTGCGTTAGCCGGGTGCTGGGTAGTGGAGATCTAGGTGCGCCAGGAATATAGCTAGTGATAGTCGGGATTGTGCGCCGGATGAGGCTCTGGCAACCGTGCGCTTTTCCCTAGAAATTGGACTGGGCGTGTTGATGAGCGTACCTGCACGTTGGTGGGAGAGTTAGTGATTGACTGCCAAGGTATTTTACTAGCATGTCGGTGGTTGGCCAGCTGATTTACCCAGCCACCCGATAGGTGCTGAACATGGGCATCGATGCCAGCAAAGTGGGACTTTGCCGGGGAGGAGTTTGGGAGAACCGGCTGCCGGGGTTCTATACCGGCATGCCGGTGGACGACCGGTTGATTCACCCGATCATCCAATAGATCTTTAAGCATGGGGGTCAACAAAGGGCTAATGCACGAAGGGGCATTAATGGCTTTTATAAAGTT
Organism: Amphibolis antarctica; assembly: GCA_024699675.1. NCBI lineage: Eukaryota > Viridiplantae > Streptophyta > Magnoliopsida > Alismatales > Cymodoceaceae > Amphibolis > Amphibolis antarctica. The sequence goes on from JAMKPZ010002183.1 coordinate 4,559, forward strand.
AATTGAGTAATCGAACAATCAGATGATGAGATTTGAACTTAATTAGTGGATTATAGGTTTACCCATGAGGTACCTCGAGGGTAAACACCTCTACCCTTGAACTTAGTTCATGGGTAAGCTACAATTGGTAGAATTTTTAGAAAGTTATTGTGTAGTCATTTTAATCATATTAATACTCAAATATTGCATATTTATTTCATGAATATTAGATACATCGAGTTGATTCTCTTTTTGACTAAATGTACTATTTTGTGCCAAATGAGCTTTAATGAGCAATGGATGAACCTTCCTACATAACACTTCCTAAATGTGCTAATGACAGATTCAAATTAAATTCTAATTACATTGACCAATTACCAAAATTTCATGGATGCTTATTAAAAGAATTTAATGAAGTTTGCAATATGATGAAAGTACCAAACATGTCTATTGATGCAATTAAACAACGATATATGTCTTTTGCTTTAATTATATTTAAGCCCTATTTTTATTTTAATTATATTATTTCTGTGTAGAAAGAAAAATATATCACCTTCTTAACATCATTCTTTATTGATGCATAGCAATTTGTACCGTCTCTTTCATCTAGCTATCACCCGGAAGCCCATGGGTTTCCACCAGTAGAGCCGGTGGATGGGCCAAGGTACAGAGAATTGAAAGGTGTTTGTGTGAGCGTATCACCACGCGAGGCAGATGGCTTGTGAAACAGAGTCGCCACCTTATTTTGGGTAGAAAACAAGGAAAACCGAATGGGGAAATGTCCTTCTACCATTGGAACGATAAAACCACAAGAATAACGTAAAATAGTGTAATGCTATACGAAATAAGAGAGAACTAGATACGGGACTCAAGGTACCCAGACAGCCCTGGCAATCTCGACCTCTCTTCAGCTCTAAAAATGGAAAACCACAACAGTCAGTCCGGCCACACATGGCCTCATCCTAGAAAACTTTCCAGGGCATCAGGAGGAATAGTCTTATTCCTTCCAGTGAAAGCAAGTGAGGGTCGACCAATGCGAGGATTCACACGGGGTTCGACGATAAACGAGAGAGAGAAAGACATAGCGGTCACCTTTACGGACCGTTCAGCTGAAGAGCTGGAGGTCGGGTGAGGCAACCGGCTAGACCACCGGACTGCCAACTAAAGGTACCAGCTACCGTGTCATATTCCGCCTCCTTGACTAGGGACAAGAGTTCATGTTCCCCGTTTGGCCAGGGTCGACAAGGATGCATGCCGGCAGCCTCATCCTGGAAGCCTTTCCAGGGCATCGGGAGGGTAACTTTGCCTGTCCCGGTAAAAGGGAACCATCAGGGTGTACGTGCTCGTGCACCCAAGCGGCCAACGTCGACAACGACGCATGCTGATGGCCTCATCCCGAAAGCCTTTCTAGGGCATTGGGAGGATAGCTTTGCCTCTCCCGGTAAAAGGGAAACCATCGGAGTGTACATGCTCATGCACCCAGACAGCTGGCATCGGCAACGATGCATGCCGGCAGCCTCATCCCAGAAGCCTTTGTGGGACATCGGGAGGACAGCTTTGCCTCTCCCAGTAAAAGGGAAATCGTCGAGGTGTATGTGCTCGTGCACCCAGACGGCCGGCGTTGGCAACGATGCATGCCGACGGCCTCATCCCGAAAGCCTTTTCGAGGCATCAGGAGGACAACTTTGCCTCTCCCAGTAAAAGGGAAACCATCGGGGTGTACGTGCTCGTGCACCCAGACGGCCGACGTTGGCAACGATGCATGCCAACGGCCTCATCCCGAAAACCTTTCTGGGACATCGGGAGGACAGCTTTGCCTCTCCCAGTAAAAGGGAAACCGTCGAGGTGTACATGCTCGTGCACCCAAGCGGTCGACGTCGACAATGATGCATGTCGATGGCCTCATCCCAGAAGCCTTTCTGGGGCATCGAGAGGACAACTTTGCCTCTCTCGGTAAAAGGGAAACTGTCAGGGTGTACGTGCTCGTGCACCCCAGATGGCTGGTGTCAGCAACGATGCATGCTGGCGGCCTCATCCCAGAAGCATTTCCGGGGCATCGGGAGGATAGCTTTGCCTCTCCCAGTAAAAGGGAAACCATCGGGGTGAAGATGCTCGTGCACCCAGACGACTGACGTCTCTAGAGAGATACGGTACGTCTAATGATGGCTAGTCGTTTCAATGAAAAAGGCAGGGAAAAACTCGATGATACATTCATAGAATCTGTAAGAAAACACGAGTTTCCATGTGAAAAGACCCGATAAAGGAGCCATGACCGAACTGATCTCGACCTTACCAGGCGGATTCACCCGGTCGGGAGGGAGACTGCCGGTACCTTCAAAAGTGTATCCGAAGGAATGACACCTAGGCATGTCCTCCGACCTTTCCCTTACATGGGGAAGGTCCAACATGGTCGGGGCTCAGGAAAAATGAAGCTAAACCATACGAACGACGGCGGAGGATAGGGCGACTTACCTACAAGGAGTTGTCAGTAGCGGTTGGAAGTCCTTGCTCTGGTGCGGCGAGAGGGCATCGGTGCTCCGAGTAGCTCTTCTCCTTCAGAACCTCCAACCAGTCGTCCAAAAAGCCGTGCGAAGCATTTGAAGAGCATCTCCAGCGTCTGAAACAGCATCATTCAAAAGGGGTGGGAAGCCTACTTGAATGGGGCGGAAGGTCCCATTTTTATAAGGGATTACCTTCCTTCTTTGGGGGATTTGTGGATGGAAACCCGATGTATGTCTCATTTCAATCACGCGATCGACGTGATTGATTGATTACAAGATTTAAGTGATTAAATCTCATCGTATCTTTCCAATCGATTCAAATTGCCTTTTCAGGTAGCTAGCTGGTAGCCATCGTGTGATAGCCGAATGTCGGCTGGTTGGGATCGAGGTTCGCCCGGAATTTAGCCAGTAATTCGGGGGAATACGCTGTAGCGGATAGTCGGGACTTTGTGCCGGCTGGCGATCCGGCTGTTGTGTGTTTTTCCCAGAAGTTAGACTAGGGGTTTCGATGAACGTACTTGCACGTTGGTGAGAGAGTTAGAGGTCGGCCACCGGGGTGTTTTACTAGTGTGCCGGTAGTCGACTGGCTTGTTTTACCTGGCCACCCAATAAGGGTGGAGCATGTCCACTTTGTTGGGGGAGTCTCGGGAGCCAACTGCCGGGTTAGACACCGGCATGCCGGTGGACTGCTGGCTAATCGCCCGCCCGATAGGCCTTCTTAAGCATGGGGTCAACTGAGAGCCGGCTGCCTGGGTTAGATACCGACACGTCAGCGAACAACCAGTTGGCCGCCCAATCAGCCCTTTTAAGCATGGGGGTCAAGAGAATGCCCCCCCCTAGGCGAGGTTGTATGACCTCGGTGAAAGGAAATCGATGTCCTAGGGTTGAATGACCCTCCATGCATCGGTGATAGATAGTGTACGGCTTTATACTTTGTGAATATCCATCACTCACGAAATAAACTTTCCTAGAAGGTGCCTTAGGAAAAGTCTTGAGAGGTTTGAATAGGATGCACTCTAAACCAGGATAGCTGGACTTATACTCTCGATATCTTAATCAAGAGTCACCATGGTAGTGTGGACTTACACTCCTGGTCGCCTAACCAGAAGATACCGTGAAAGGGTAGTTGGGCTTATACTCCCTGTTTTGAAACCGGAAGACACCACAAAGCAGGAAGTTGGGCTTACACCTCTAGTTTCTTAACCGGACACCGCGTTGGTCGAGTCGATCGTCGTCTAGAATCTTTGTAGTGGGTCATCTCGTCACCTTTCTCACTTTTCACCGTTGGATATTACCTTTGTGCAGGGTGACGTCGCGTCATGCCTTCCTTTGGTTTTTGGCTCAGCCGGCTAGTTGAACGGCAGCCACCTTGTAGGAGCTGGCAGTTGGGTGCTGAGCTGGAAAGCCGTTCACGTGTTGCGTCCAAAGTCTGGTCGTTGGTGCAGTGAATAGTCATGTTATGCTTCCCTTAGTTTTTGGGCTCAGCCAACTGCTTAAACGGCAGCCACCTTGCAGGTGCCAGCAGCCGAGTGCTGAGTTGGGAAGCAGTCATGTGTTGCATCCAAACGCTGGTCGTTGGCGCAGTGAATAGTCACATCATGCTTCCCTTTGTTTTTGTGCTCGGCCGACTGCTTGAATGGCAACCACCTTGTGAGTGCCGGTAGCCGGGTGCTGAGTTGGGAAGCAATCACGCGTTGCATCCAAAGGCTGGTCATTGGCGCAGTGAATAGTCTCGTCATTCATCAGCCGTCAGGAATCATTGCAGGTGAGGTGATTCATCAATTTTTCTTTGGTTTCCGTTCAGCCGATTTTTGAACCAGCTGCCGACTGGATTGCTGGCATCCGAGTGGTCTCCTTAGCCTATAAATAGGGAGGTGAAGGCATTTGAAACTTTTCATCTCTTCTTCTCGTTTTTCTCCTTCGCTAGTTTCTTCTCCCCATTTTCCTTCGCCCTTCATTTTCTTCAACATTCTCCCTTTTGGTTACATGTTCCAATGCCTAGGACCAAGAAAGACATGGGCCACGTCTGACAGTCGGCTGCCACATCTGTGCGGCAGTGGATTGAGACTTTGCCCCCATCGCTGAAGGATATGCTGGTAGAGGAGCTCGCTTGTCCCAACCGGGCAGAGGCCATTTATTTACAGGTTTTCTACCTGCTTATGGATGGCAAGTGTGACTCCCCTTCTGTCGAGGCCATTTCCCGATGGTGGCTGTTGGAGCGGCACGGGGACTCGGACACCTCCGGTTCTCATCCGTCGAAGGATGATGCGGAAGGCGAGGTGTCGGTAGAGGCTCCTCTCCAAAGCTCGTGGTGCCGAACGCGTCACAAGATGCTGGTCGAGAGACAACGGCTTCTCCTGGAGCCTCCTGACGTGCCACCGGCAATGCTTGACGACGTGGCCTCAGATGCGGAATCAGTCCGCATGGCGCTCCCATGGTATCGCACGGCAACCAGTTGTGACGAGGCGACAATCGAAGGCGTTTTGCCTCCTAACACCGACCAAGAGTTGGTGCTCCCAATGGATGATTTCCTGGCCCTGAGGAATGTTTTATACGGTAGGCCGGTTGATTTCGACTAGCTGTCGGAGGTGGAGGAGCTGTTCGCCGGGCAGGGCCTGCTCCCATTCGTCCAGGATTTCCGCCGCATGGAGACTGTCACCGGCCTGGTGGCCGAGCTGTACTCCAACCTGTCTGAGGTGGAGTCACAACTTGTTCTGGGCCTCCGGGCCAGGTCGACGGAACTCTCTAACGCGCTCCTGTTCGAGGTGTTGGGCCTCCGCTTCACCGGCCTGGACATCTTCACCCCTCTACCGAGCCTCCCTTAGAGCATCGACGACATCAACACGATAGTTGCCGTGTGTTTTTCCCAGAAGTCAGACTAGGCGTTTCGATGAACATACCTACACGTTGGTGAGAGAGTTAGAGGTCGACCACCAGGGTGTTTTACCGGTGTGCCGGTAGTCGGCCGACTTGTTTTACCTAGCCACCCAATAAGGGTGGAGCATGTCCACTTTGTTGGGGGAGTCTGGGGAGCGGGCTACCGGGGCTAGATACTGGCATGCCGATGGATGGCCAGCTAACCGCCCGATAGGCCTTCTTAAGCATGGGGTCAACCAGGAGCTGGCTGTCGAGGTTAGATACCGGCTGGCCGCCCAATCGGCCCTTTTAAGCATGGGGGTCAACACAATTGTATTTAATTTCTGCAGCATTACTTATGCATTTCACATGATTCATCCTGTTGAGTTCAATGCATTACTCAACATGCATCACATTTTCATGTTTGATATTGGGAATGTTTATTATATTTTGTATTTTTCTTGAATTTTCCTGTCTATACTGAACTTATCCATTTACATTGAGGACAATGCAAAGTTTAAGTATGGGGGGCAAGGTTTATGTTTAAGGCTTATGTTTAAGGTTTATGTTTACGTAAGTTTAAGTATGTTAAAAATGTTCAAAATTTTAAAAATTTTCTTTTCCGATATCTGTGATTTTCTTTGATTTTCACATCTTTAATATCTTTTATGTGTTTTTCTCAAGAACAAAACTTGAGGAATGTAAGTTTTAAGTGTTGCTATTAGAATTAATGGGAAGACCTTTTTATATTGAGAGGAGAATTTCCAGAGCCAATTCCAAGTAACCTATTTCCCTTAGAGGAGATAAATTTGAAATTAATTTGTGCAATGGGTTGAGTCTTCCTTTTTCATTTGAATTAATGCCTTGTTAACCAAGTTTTTCTAAAGTGAATAATTTTCCTTCCTCATTACCCTGTTTGAGTGGAGAGATAAACCTATGTCGAGTGCCACCATAAAAATGATTATGATATGAAAAACTTTCCATTCTGGTGAGCATTACCCTAAGGTATCTTCCAAACTTCTCTGAGTTAGAGGTTATGTGAAGGAAGGTAGCAAGGGTATGAGCTTTAATACACCATGGAGTTCATTTGGGAATTAGGTTATGGAGATATAAGGTGGTGAAATTAGTCGATTAAGGGTCATTTATTAATTTTAAGAGTGCAATGCTAGTTATCTCATTTACTTTGTGTTATTTGGAAAAATTAAAAAAAAGAGAAAGGAAAAAGAAAAAAGAATCACAAAAACAAAGAAAAAAAAAGAAAGGAAAGAAAAAAAGAAGAAGAAAAGAATTAGAAAAATTCAAGGGATCAATGTCAATATAGGTAGAAAAGGAAAATATTCGAAGTCACTTGGGATGTGAAAATGAAGTAGCATGATATCATATCAACAAATTAACATTTTGAATGATGGTATATTATTGCCTTACTCTTTGTCTAATGAACAAAGCATTTTCCAATATCCTAGAAAGGAAGGCAATATTTTAAATTACCCTCTTTTGTTAATGAGATGTGTCTGCTTTAATAATTTAATTTCTGATTGAGAATAGTGAATGTGTGAATTCCTCTTATTTGTACATGACAGATGGTTCTCATGAATAGGTAACTTCTTATTTACATTTTAAAATGAGTCTATATTAATATTAAGTAAGGAAGCTAATACTATATTAATTAGTCACAAGTCTCGATGTAAGACTACGTTTCTAACCGTTGATATTATAATTTATATTTTGATTCTAGCTAGGATGTTTCATGTAAATGTTATATTCCCTTTGATATATATGCTACGTACGTAAATTTCTTTTTCTTTTATCTCACTTTTCTTTTTTTCTTTCTCAACTTGTTCTTCCTCCTCTCCTCCTAATTCACTCTTTCCTTCTGTACCTTCAAACTTAAATATCCATTCATATATCATGCATTGTATTGAGGTGACCACATATGTGAAATTTTTATGACGAGCTCTTTTCAGCTTGATATGTGCTGCAGATGTATGGAAAGGTTCTTACATTATTCCTCCACCATATGTGATTATCAATTTGCAACAGCAAATTAATGTCTTGGGCATCTTTGAATTCTTAACATGAAGCAGGTACCACAAGCTGGCAAGGTGTGCATGATCAATCGACTCTGCAACCGGAAAATATTCTTCCTGTTGGCCAATGAATGTGATGTGAATCTGATGTCTTCAATATTATGAATCCCATTATGCATAACACTCTGGGAGCATCAAATTTAATTGCAAGACAACCGTAATCATACAAATTAATTTCCATTATATACCTGCAGTCTCATGGATTATTAAAATCTTAATGACTCTTTGTTTCTTTAATTTCCAAAGATTTTTTTTTTCTATCTTTGATTTTTCTGATAGTATGGTATTTATCACCCAATATTCCTCTAGGTATACACATTTAATTTAATAATAGTGGTTTATATGTAGGAACCTTCTTTTTTTGGAAATATACATAATAGAACTGAGAAATTAATATCCAGCTATATAAATTTTTTTTTCTCATATCTATAAATTCACGACTAATATTGTTTGATCAAAACTTCTCAATATTCACCATTATTTTTAAAATTTTGTCCTTCAAATTTTAGATGAAAAATTAATGGAAAACAAAATTCATCTTAAAATTAAATTTTAAAACAGATTTCTAGATAGATTGACTAACCACATGATTAATTCTTATTTTTAAAATGAAAAAATAAAAGGGGCAGATAACGAAATTTTTTTCTTGTTATCATATAATTAAAATAAATTTTTTGATTTTTTTTTACATTACCATCACAATTAATAGAAAATTTCTATCGATCTCCACCATAGACAAAATCAATACCAGTATCAAACAAAAAAAAAAGAACGCTGATGCAGTTTGGATCATTAGCTTTGCCACGGAAGAATGCCACATGTATATTCTTACAGCAAAAGCATCCAAGCACAAGAAGCAAAAAGAGGGATGTCTGCAGCAAGCAGTCGGTCTCAGGTAGTAGTGTCTCGGACGGATTCTACACATACAGATGCCAATCCTATCTCCATCACGCACACGAGGAGTGCTTGTTAGCTTCTTCCTTGGACTAGCATGGGATAATTATCAAGAAAAAAAGCAAGACTACCATGGAGCATTCTCAAGTTCTTGTCCGAGGGCAACAAGTTCGCATCTTCTATTCTATTGTTACTAATGATAAGATTCATTTTATTAAAAAAGATTTACAAGTATTTCAATAATTAACGTGGAAGAAAGAGCACGGTCAACCGATGCCTACCTCCCAATCATGAAGTATTATTTAGGGTCATTCTCTGTTCTCCGCTTTTTGGGTTCACCAGACGCGCCCTGTCGTATAGTGTTTTTTTTAATAAAAAAAATCTGGAATTTATATATGGAACAGGACCAAGGGTTACTTGTGAAAGAGACCATGCTGAAGCTCTGCAAAAAAGAGAGACCAACGGAAGGACAGGAGAGAACGGCAGCCCGCCTCCTGCTACTCGGCATCTGCTTCCGAGATCTCTGCCACACTTCAACCGCAACCCAAAAGCTAAGTCCTTCGAAGGGATGGAATTCGCCAAGTGGCCAGTTGCCACGCACGGCGGGAGATCAGATGCGGCATTGGAAGACTCTTCTCTGGGAGCGCCAAGTTCCTTCCTGTAGTTTAATGGAACATCTGTCGAACACCTACACCAACAAGATGAAGATAATGGAACAACATCTCACAAAGTATTAACCCGTAGTTAACAACTTCTGTACACATCGAATTCTGTCTGTTGGGAGGTTTGCATCGAATCGACACAGCTTTTGTTCCAACCGATGGATCTCGAATGATGTGATTAGGATCTCATGGTGAGCTGACAGAGTCAACAGTGACACTGTTCATGTGGCCCTTGGGCTTCTCAATTAATCACTTATCATGGCCCTAATAGAAGTCCCTTCTTTCCCGTGGGCACGTTCTGCGAAGAAATGGTAGACCATAGAAAGTGACCTGACAGCCTCCATGACAATACGCAATCAGAGTTCAGCTCCCATGGGCATGTGTAATTGCGCTTTTGTATTGATTAATAATTCTGAGCAATCAAGTTGCTGCCTTTCTTTGATGTTTTCATTGTAAACTTTTTAATTTGGAACGGTAAAAGCCATTCATGAAACTGAAATCTATTGCCAAGCAATGTTTAATAAACAAAAGGCACAGAGGAAGATGAAAACAGATGACCACGTTCAAAATCTGCTGCTAAATACGAGCTAAATGCCACAGGCATAGACCATATATGTTTGAAGCTACAGTTAGGATTACATTTTACAGATAAGCTGAGGCAGTATGTCTGTAATTTTGAATGATTTTTTAAATACAAAAAATCTGTTTCCACAATGCTCTTTATATGTTATCGCTCGTGTCACCTACTTGGAAAACACTCCATTTGAACTAAAAAATAGAAATTATGTTTAAAAAGAAGAATATCTAGGTTATGTGTTTTGTGTAAAAAAAAAATTGCTTTTTATAAAATGTGATTTTGAATGTAATCGTAATCACAGCTGAGCTATAGACGTAAACATATAAAAAAATTTGTTGCTCAAAATAAGCGTTGAAACCATTGCTATCTTTATCAATCAAATTGCATCTTGTAATTTGCATATTAATTTTCCTATTTTTCTATTTGCAACTTTAGCCACATCGGTATAAAAGTATTTAATCCTATTAGTGTTCTTTTTACCGTTATGTGTATAGGTATATTGTGCACGTGATACATTCTAAGGTTGTAAAACTCTCTGGATATATTAAACCACTCGATGCTATATATCAAGCACCTTTCTTTCACTACATATTACAAGTCGTGCCTCCACTGTATGTCATTATTTCTGATAAAACCATAGACAATGTTCAACCACGAAAGTTCAAAAATCGAGCAAACTTGTGTACTAGATCAGATGCTTTTTTCCTTTATGGTATGAAAGAGACATAGATAGAGTGACATGAAAATGAGGAGCCACAACACAACAAAGAATAAATCAAGGATCTCACTAAAAAATACCCTTATCACTCCTCTTTAAATATCGACAATTTTATCTCAACCAAGCTTAATACTAAAAATTTTGTAGTTTAGGAAACTCAACTCTTAAGCCTAATCCAATCCAATGGTCTAAAGAAGGAGTTGTTCTTAATGGAAAAATGCAGTCGATTAAGAAGAAAAATTTTAATAGCCTTGACGATTTCCTGAAGATGTTTATATAAATTTGCAATGATCTTATGATCATTAAGAAGGGTCTGGATGAAGAGCAGAGAGTTTTCTCTCTAATAAATGCTCTTGGGGATGGTTAGGGAAGCCTTGTTACTACTATGACTAGACCTCCTTTGCCTAATTTTTATGACTGTTAAAATGTTATGAAGTTTTGAGGCCAGAATGAGGCAAAAAAAGAATATTAGAGCTCTTGAAGTTGCTTATTACAACAAGTGAAAATAGAAATGTAAAGTTTCATACTATAAACCTATTGACAAAGGGGATGTTGAAACTACTAAAAATGGTAGAAATTAGAATTTCAAAAATAGAGAAAAGGAAAAACTAGCCTCTTGGATAGGGATACCAAAAGTGGGAAACACAACCTAAATTTTCAAGGAGGTTGAGATGTCAGATCTACTATAAGGTGTTCTTTCCTTTTCCTTTTCCTTTATTTTTACTTTTCCTTTATATTTATACTCGAATTTACAAACACCCATTTTATTAACTTGGTTACGATATTTAGAGAATGATTTCATGTTTACTATAATGTTGGATGTTGCATTTTATTTTTACAAGTTATTCGTGCTATGTTGTATCTCATGCATTATGTTGTTTGTTGTGTTTTAAAATATTTAAGAAAATAAAAAATATAAGTATATAGCTTTTAGAAGTTTCAACTAATTCAAATTGTACTGTTTAAACATCTAAAAGTCACTTTTATCACACAACTCTCGAGTAAGTTAGAGGGTAAAGACGTTTACCCACGAGCTACCTTGAGGGTTAAGTGCTTCTCTACGCAAAATGATAAATTACATGCAAACTAAAGTGTATAATGTTAAGACTTAAGAAGAATTAAATATTTGGACGTAAAACTCAGTGGATAGAGTCTTTCAGTGCAAAATTCGAATTATTTACTAAAAGACTAATTTTAAAAATTAGAATATTCTAAATATTGAAGAAATTAAAGTTAATGAAAAATTCTTAGGAATGTACAATTTAATAAGTATTTAAGGAGCATCCTAGTAGTTAATTGGAATAGAGCAACTGTGACATTACTTAAAAGAAATATAATTACTTATTCCATTAATTGAATACACCAATTTAGCTAAACACCAAGCAAAACTAATCCCTGTGGACAAACTCATACTTGCACACTAATTACATCTGAACCTGTGCACTTGCGGTGAAATTAAAATATTTCAAACACATATTATTAAGAATTGGTTTCAAAAAGTTCAAAACAAGTTTTTGGTGCTATTGCCAAGGATTGCTTAATTTCTTGTAATTGGTGTTGTTTTTCGCTATTTTGGTGTTAGCTAGGTTTGCAATGTAATTTATTGGCATTTACTGTTATTAAATTCTATTTCAAAGTCTTATTAATATTCCAGAGTAGTGTCTTGTTTTTAAATTTTGAATTTCATAATGGACTCATATAACTCATATTGGGGTGATTGTAGGGTTGTTCCAAGAACTAGTTATGAGAATTATAATTATTCTAATTATGTTAAAGGAGATTATTCACCTATGAAGTTTAATGATTACTCTTCACAACATGTTTTAGAAGGACTTAATGTTAATTCTCAAAATAATTATAACTGGAATGACAATTCTAATTTATGGGAATGTAATGACAATTTAGGAATGCAAAATTATTATTCAAAGTATAATCATACAAATGAAAATCAAAATTATCAGTTAAACATATTATTACAAATACAACAATTAACGAATAAATTAGATGAATCAATGCGAAGTATTGAAGAAAGTAACAAATTGAATGAATTAGAAAATGATAGTTATTTAAACTAGTTAATCATACAAAAGGATCTGAATGTTCAAGGAATTAATATAGGTTTAATAAATCTTAATGATAATTTGCCAATTAATGCTAGAATTAATCAGAATTATGTTAATCAAAAACTATCATTGGGAATTGAACAACCGTTGAATAGAGTTAATGAATCAATACAACAGACTGAAGACAATAAGATGTTAAATGAGTATGGAAATAGTGATAATCTAAATTGGTCAAATGAAAATCAAATTTATCAAGATGTGAACTCATTAGGAGACATGTTATTTATAGATCAGAGCATACAACCATTTGAGGTAATGGAAGAAAATCAATATAATGATTCAACTACATTTAATCAAAGATCAATAGATTTGTTTTTTAAGAAATTCATCTGATTCTAATATATCTGAACTAAATGATGTGTTGTTCAGACTCAAAAGTGTGCATTTTATTGATATTAATTCATGTGTTTTAATGAGTTTTAGTTGCATTTTGCATTGGATTATGATGATTGCAAGGTTAACTATACTTTTGAGTATTATGCACGTTTATTCACTTTAATGATGCATGAATTAAGTTTTGAGTCGTTAATTATGTTTGTATTGATTACCTATTGAGAAAGGAATGAATGATTGATAATTGACTCTTTAGGTTGCTTATATAGTGATTAATCCATAGAAAAAAATCATGATTTATGTCTAAGTATAAAGTTCGAGGGTTAAGTCGTTTACCCATGAACATACGCGATGGCAAACTGGATTACTCTTAAGCTTGTACCCTATTTGTTCTATGCGATGAATTTCATTGATGTAATAGCAATTGTAATCATAGTTAAGGTTTAAATGTTATAAATTATTTCTCCTGTAATATAATGTTTTTCATGAAAGGTACTATTTAAGTATATGCAGGAGAATTCGATGAGCAATTGTAGAGAAATGTGTAGAAGAGTAGAATTGAGGAATTTAACTTAACTGAAGCTCAACCATGGAGAATGTGGACAGGCAGGTTAAAGAAGTGGCTTGCATGGAATAATCTCCTACAATCGGACGTGCACCATGCCTTTGTTAACTGCCAGCTCGTGAACTGCCATTCCTCCTAGTTATAAAATAGTCTCATAGCCATGAAACTAGCCCCCCCCCCTTTTCTTCCTCCATCTGCCATTCACAGTGCATTTTCCATCTTCTCCATCTTCCATCTTCCACCCACTCATCTCTTCCGAGAGGAGATTGACGACCTCCTCTTCTCCAACCATTCACGTAGTGCATTTGCTGTTCTTTTCTCAACCTGAGCATATCCTCGAAGGAGAGACTCTTGGCGCTGGTTGCTTTCTCATTTATTCCTTTGTGTAATTGCAGAGTAACGCCCAAAATCTCACTGCAAGGTTGAAAGGAAGGTCTGCCAGATTGACAACCTAGTGAACTGGAAGTAAAGACAAAGAGAAGTTCCCAACCTGAGCAAGTTTTGAAGGAAGAAATTACAATTAAGCATTATGTGTTCTTTCCATTTTCATTTTCTTTATTTTTACTTTGCCCTTATACTTACACTCAAATCAGCAAACACCCACTTTATCAACTTGGTTACGGTAATTAGATATTGTTTTTAGGTTTACTGTGATGTTGAATGTTGCACTTTTATTTTACAAGTTATTTGTATTGTAATGTGTTTCATGCGTTATGTGTTTGTTGTGTTTTAAAATATCTAAAAAGACCAAAAATATAAATATTCAACTCTTAGAAGTTTCAGCTAATTCTAATCGTGCTACTTTTACTTCTAAAACTCACAATTTTGCACAACCCTCGAGTAAGCTCAAGGGTGAAGACATTTACCCATGAGCTACCTCGAGGGTTAAGTGTTTTTTCTGTGCAAAATGATAAATTTTATGCAAATTGAAGTGTATAATGTTAAAACTTAGGAAGAATTAAATATTTGGAAGTAAAATTCACTAGATAGAATATTTCAATGTAAAATTCAAATCATTTACTAAAATAGTAAGATTAAAATCCAAGTATTTTAAGTGGTGAAGAAATTAAAAGTTAATGAAAGAACTCTTTGGAAAGCATAATGCAATAGGTATTTAAAGAGCATCCTAATGATTAATTGGAATAGAGCAACTATGACATTGCTTAAAAGATATTTAATCACATGTTCCATTAATTGAATACACCAATTTAGCTAAACACCAAGCAAAACCAATCCCTGTGGACAAACCCGTACTTGCACACTAGCTATATCTGAACTCATGCACTTGTGGTGAAATTAAAATATTTTGCACACACATTTTTTACAAGAATTGAATTACAAGTGTTGTGTAAAAGTGGAACATGTGTCAAAAGAAGAATCCAAGGATGTACGTATTATGTTAAGATCTGGTGTAACTTATGAAGGTCCCAAAAAGGATGATTAAGAAGACAGAGAAAGAGGAAACTAATGTAGAATCTAATCCAGAAAACAAATTCGATGTTGAATTAGTGGACAATACAGAAATTGAAAATAGTAAAGAATCTGAAAACAAAGTTATTAAGAAAGATATTAAAAATGGAGATAAGTTAACAAATGAAAACAATTTTCCATTTCCACATAGAATGAGAAATGTTAAGGATCAAGAGTTGGAACAAATCAGTAAAATATTTGAGCAAGTTAAAGTCAATATACCATTATTGGAAATTATTAGATAGGTTCCTTCTTATGCCAAATATCTTAAAACTCTATGTACCAAGAATAGAAGGAACAAAATATTAAGAAAGACATTTTTAGCTAAAGAGGTAAGCTCTCTATTAATTAATCTTGTACCTGAAATATTAAATGATTCAGGAACTCCTGTTATTTCCTACTATATAGGAGATTGTTATTTTAATACAGTGTTAATAGACTTAGGAGCTGGAATTAATGTCATACCTAATTTTATTTATGAGAAGTTAAAATTGGACAATATCAAACCTACTAGAGTAGTTATTCAGCTAGTAGATAAATCAATAAGAATACCTTTAGGAAAAGTGGAAGATATTTTAGTAAGGGTTATGGAATTTGTTTACTCGTTGATTTTACTGTAATGGAAACAAATGCTTCAAATATAAATCAAGATCAAGCTTTAATTATTTTAAGAAGACCATTTTTAGCTACAGCCGATGCTTGCATAAGTTGTAGAAATGGTTTGATGGAATTAGCTTGGGGTGATCAAAAGTTAGTATTGAATATTTTCAGTGGAGTCAAGAAAAATTTTAAAGAGCTTCAATTTAAAAATTTTAAAGTTAATCTAATCAAAACTTTTAAAAAAGATAAGGATTTAAATGTAGAGGAATTAGATCATGTTGAAAGATGTGTGATACCAACTGAAGAAATGTTGAAAGAGGACATATCTGAGCAAATTGAAATTATGGATGTAAACAAAGATAAATTCAAAAATGATAACAAATCTGTAATTTCAGAATATCCTATATTTGAATTGAAACCACTTCCAGAAATTGATAACAAATCTTTAATTTCAGAATATCTTGTTCTTGAACTGAAACCACTTCTAGAAAATCTAAAATATGTATTTTTGGAGAAAAATGAAACTACCAGTCATTATTGTTTTTGATTTAACATCAATATAAGTAGAAAATCTTTCAAAAGTGTTAAGAAAGCATAAAGGAGCAATAGGATGGCAGATGTCAGACATAAAAGGTATAAGTTCAACTATTTGTCAATATAATATTAATTTGGAATCTGAAATTGAACCTTATAGGCAACCATAGAGAAGATTAAATGTGAATATTAAAAAGGTTGTTAAAAAGGAAATTCTGAAATGGTTAGACAATGATATAATTTATCCAATATCTGATAGTTCTTAGGTAAGTCCATTACAGGTAGTACCTAAGAAATCTGGGATAACAGTTGTAAAAAATGATAACAAGGAATTAGTTCCAACTAGAGTTCAAACTGGTTGGAGGGTTTGTAATGATTATAGAAGACTAAATGTAGCAACTAGGAAAGATCACTTTCCACTACCTTTTATAGATCAAATGTTAGAAAAATTGGCAGGGCATGAGTATTATTATTTCTTAGATGGCTATTCAGGTTATAATCAAATCTCAGTTTCACTTGAGGATCTAGAGAAAACAAATTTTACATGTCCTTTTGGAGCATTTACCTTTAGTCATATGCCTTTTAGGCTATGCAATGCACCTGCTACATTTCAAAGATGTAAGACAAGCATCTTCATTGATTTTATAGATTAATTTTTAGAAGTATTTATGAATGATTTTTCTATATATGGAAACTCATTTGAAAAATGTTTAAGTAATTTACAAAAAGTGTTAGAGAGATGTGAACAGCAAAAGTTAGTATTGAACTGGGAAAAATTTCATTTTATGGTTAGACAAGGAATAGATTTAGGGCATATTATTTTTGCTAAAGGAATACAAGTTGACAAAGAAAAAGTGGAATTAATATCTAATCTACCTATTCCTAGAATAGTTAAAGATATAAAAGCATTTTTAGGACATGCTGGTTTTTATAGAAGATTTATTAAAAACTTTAACTTTCTAAAAGAAGCCCTGACCACTTCACCTATAGTTTATGCACCTGATTGGTCTCAACCTTTTGAATTAATGTGTGATGCATCAAACTATGCTTTAGGTGTAGTCTTGGGTCAGAAATTAGACACACTACCAAGTGTAATCTATTATGCTAGTAAGACATTGAATGAAACACAAATTAATTATAGTGTAACTGAAATAGAATTTCTGGTAGTAGTATTTTCCTTATAAAAATTTAGGCCTTATCTAATAAGTAGTCACACTATCATTTAGACTGATCATTTAGCACTTAAGTATTTGTTAGTTAAGAAAGATGCTAAACCAAGGCTTATAAGATGGATTTTGTTATTGCATGAGTTTACCTTGGAAATTAAGGATAAAAAAGGTTGTGAAAACATTGTGGCAGATCATATGTCTAGGTTAGATGCTTCATTTCTTTCTAATCCACTAATAGATGACACATTTCTAGATGAGCAATTGTTTATGCTAAATTCCTACCCATGGTATGCTGATATAGTTAATTATTTAGCTACGGGTTTAATACCTCATGACTGGTCCAATTTAGACAAGAAAATATTCTTTTCTAGGGTTAAATACTTCTTTTGGGATGATCCTTACCTATTTAAACAATACCATGATCAAATTGTGAGGAGATGTATCCTAGAAATAGAAACTCAATCAGTGTTATCATTTTGTCATGATCAACTTACTGGAGGACATTTTGGAGCTAAAAAGACTGCTTTAAAAGTGCTTCATGGTGGCCTATATCGACCAACATTGTTTAAAGATGCGTATGAATATTGTAAAAAATGTGTTCAATGACAAAAAGTAGTTCAAATTACAAAATAAAATATGATGCCATTAAATCCTATCTCAGAGATAGAAGTTTTTTATGTCTGAGGTATAGAATTCATGGGACCTTTTCCAAATTCAAATGGTTTTGTTTATATTATCTTGGTAGTAGAATATGTAACCAAATGGATAGAGGCAATTCCTACTAGAACTAATGACTCTATGATATTAATGAGATTTTTAAGATCTAATATAATATCCCGATTTTTAAGAAATATGGCCTATGAAAGTTCAAAAATAGCTAAAGAAAGGATGGAAGCATGGCATGATAAAAGAATTTTACAGAGAATATTTGAAAAAGGACAAGAAGTTTTATTATATAATTCAAGACTACACCCTTTTCTAGGAAAATTGAATGGACTGGTCCATTTGTTATTAAACTTGTTTATCCATACAGAGCAGTTGATCTGGAGGATCCTCAAAGTCATGCAATTTTTAAAGTTAATGGTTAAAGATTAAAACATTTTCTAAAATTTTCAGAGAAGAAAGAGGTGGAGGTTGTTGACTTAGAAGGAGAATAAAGAATACTAAATATATATATATATATATATAAATATATATATAATATATATAACATATAATATATAATCTAAATACAAAAACAAATATAAATATAAACATAAAGAAAAAATAGTAATAATAATAAGTATATACACATAACAGAAGAGAAAAGAAAAACATTTAAACTTACATAGTTTATTTAATTAAGTTGTAAGGTGTCAGTATGAAATAATTATTCGAATTGTTAGCTACTGCGTTTTCTTTTGAGTCTCTTTGAGGGTTACCAAGTTTACCCTCAGAGTTGGTTCGAGGGTTATCTTATTTACCCTTGAGCTACGTTGAAATATAAAAGTAAAACAAAAGGAGTTACTTCGAGGGTTATCTAGTTTACCCTCAGAGTTAGTTCGAGGGTTATCCCATTTAACCTCGAGCTATGTCGTAATATTGAAAATATAATAGAAGTAGCTACTTCAAGGGTTATCCTGTTTACCCTCGAAGTTAGTTCAAGGGCTATCCCATTTACCCTTGAGCTGCGTAAGAAAAGAAAAAGAGAAAAAAAATACCACACTATGGGGATAAACTTTGCATAAGTTTGAGGGTTATCTAGTTTACCCATGGATTGTGAGGGTTATCGCCCTGTAAGCCAAATATGGTTCTGTTTCCTGGGAAATGTAATTTTTAAGCATAGGATTTACTGAAATTAAACAATGTTAATCATCTGAGTGGGATTAAAATGTTATTTCATAATTCGAATGATTAAGAGAGGATTTTTCAAGATAAATACAATTTGGTGGATTGCTTAATGAATGGAAAGTTTGAGAAGAATGCAACACACAGAACATGTGATTGCAACAAAGTGTGTTCATAAAAATTTATTTCACTGAAATGGTTTAATTTGAACAAGTTTTATGGATATTTCTCCATTGAATTGTTGAATGAAATTTTTTTGAAAAGGGTTTACAAACCATAGCATATGTTCAAATTAAGAGCACACAACAATTAAGATTACACACAAAGTTAAAATACATACAAAACTGAAATACACATAGAATTAAAATTCTTGAAACACATTTCATTGAATATTAAAGTGCTACATCCATGGAGAGTTGTCTCTCCAAATGTTTCAGATACATATTAAAAGAAAAAAATTACAGTTACTACTCTGGAAGTCTTGATTTCAGGGCTGCGACTTCTTCTTTAAAAGCAACAAGTTGTTCCAATACAGTGTCCATCTTATCTGACATAGAGGCTGAACCTCTCTATTGGGAAGTGGATGGCTCACTGTGAATCTGGGGTGCCAAGTTATCCTCCATTGAAAATTGCTTCATGTCTTTGGCAGTTAGCACT
The DNA here is from genome assembly GCA_024699675.1 of Amphibolis antarctica. Lineage (NCBI taxonomy): Eukaryota > Viridiplantae > Streptophyta > Magnoliopsida > Alismatales > Cymodoceaceae > Amphibolis > Amphibolis antarctica. Next base: position 24,111 of record JAMKPZ010002183.1, read on the forward strand.
CTGGACTTTAATTTCTTGACTACCCAAGTTGATAACTCAGAGGAACTTGACACCAATTGGTATATAAGATCACCATAAAATAATTTCTTCTTGATGCTAGTGATCTTTGAGATAAATACCTTGTACCAGTTCACCTAAATCTGATTTAAAACTGCATAGGTTGCAATTTTTACAAAGATGGACAATTCTACATCATGTCCAAATCTTTGGTAAATTGTTCAGATTAATATTAGTGCAACCATGTGAGCCTTTCTAGTCATATACTTCAGCCTATTGAATAGATTTATCTGAGGGTATATGGCCATACAATTTTTCATATCTTGCTCTGTCCATTCTGCCATGGTAGAAGACTCTAAGATCTCTAAACCCTCATTCCTTAATCCTAGGCTTTCAAATATAAATTTAGGTGTCAAATATATTTTTACATCTGTTACATTAGTTACATGAACTTCATCCTCTTCATGTAAGTTGGAATAAAAGGCCTGTACTAAATTTTCTACTTTAAAATAATTACCTAACCTTGGAATGACCTTCAGCAATCCTTGAAATTGCAGAAAATCCTTGATTTCATCCATGAAATCAAAGTCCACTGGCTTGTTGAACAAGATGTAGGGCAATTACCCAAAGTCCACTTTAAAGTCCACTGGCTTGTTACCCACGTCGGTTGTGTCAAGATGTAGGGCAATTAACTACTGATTTTCATTTTGATGTTAGGTTTAGAGATTGTGATTTCAGAATTAGAGACTAGTGCATGAAAGAAGTAATTGCTCATGGTCAAAGACATGGATGCAACTATAAAATGCAAAATGGAGCCACAATTCAAGTTGTGAGTGTTACATGTTCAAGTAGAAAAAATATTGCTCGGGGCATTGTAGACTAACTAGGACATTGTAATGTACAAGTCATTGAACTCTTAAGTAAAAACAATTTGATTGATGTCAATGTTTGGAACAATGATGATGTGTGTGGAACATGTAAACTTGAAAAAAGTTGCAAACTTCCTTTTAGTACTTCTTAAAATTCTGGTAAATCTTTTTTTGATAAAGAGCATAGCAATATTTAGGGGTATACCTGTTTTATTTCACAATGGTTATAGGTTCTATATCACTTTTCATTGATGATATGAGGTTTATGTGGTATTATCCACTTAAACATAAATTAGATTTTCTTGCAACCTATAAACATTTTTTCAAGTATATTAAAACCGCTTTTGAGAAGAATATCAAAGTTTTTCAATGTAATGGTGGAGGTGACTATTCTTCCAATGAATTTAGAGAGTTTTTAAGTATTAATGGGACATTACTGTAGTGGATAAGTTGCACACACACATTAGAGAAAAATGATAGAGCTTAAAGAAGACACCAAATCATTATAGAAATTGGTTTATGCTTGATGAACCAAGCAAGTTTGCCTAAGTCTTTTGGAATGATTATTTTGCTACAATTGTTTTCTTAATGAATAAGTTGCCTACAAAAGGAATTTCAGATGGTAAACTCTTCACCCATTACAGTTAAGTTTTTAGTCAACATGCCAAGTATGATATTTTGAAAAGTGTTGACTACAATTGTTACCCTATGCTTAAAGATTATAGGAAAGATAAGTTAAGTCCTAAATCACGTAAATGTGTGTTCATTGGATATGATATCAAATTTAAAGGTTTCAAATGTTATGACTTTGATGAACTGCAATTTTTGAATGCATGTTCTCTTTAGAAATCAAACACGGGAACTATTTAGGTTGAAGAGTGCAGTAATAGTCATTATCTTCTTCCTATTGTAGGTCCTAATAGGCATAACATTTGTAGAGAGTGGACACTCCCACAGTAGGTGTTGGAGAAACCTTGTTTTGAAGACAAAAACACCTAAGAAACTATGAATTGTTGTGCTAAATTGAACCTTAGACAATAGCACCAATAAAGAGATGGGCCTTGATAACAGCAACAAGAATAAAGATAACACCACAAGCGATTAGAGTAATGAAGGAATGGGCAACACAGTGGGAACCAATAATGGTGAACTTGAAAGTTCACCACTACCTAAGAAACAACAAACAAAAGATATGCTTGTGGAGATAACAGGTGCAAACCTATTCCATATTAGGGATAGTCAAATTGAATCCCAAGTATGCATTGCAATGTTCATTGAGCTCTTTGACTGACACACCTAGGAACGTTAATGAGGAGCTATGCCAAAAAAGGTCAGAAGAAAGCAATGGAGGAAGAGTTGGAAGCCTTAAAAAAAATAGCAATTGGACTCTTATTCCAAAAGCTAAACACATGCACGCTCTAAATTCAAAGTGGGTGTACAAGCGAAACCTAGATGTGTGATGGAACTTTGGAGTGTCTTAAGACCAAGTTAGTGGCAAATGGGCATTGACAAATTTGAGGTATCAATTTTTCTAAAACTTTTTCACCAACAATCAAACCTACCAATATTAGAACTATTTTTGTTATATCTATTATAAAAGGATGGTAGGCACGACAATTGAACATGAAAAATGTGTTCCTACATGGGGATTTGTAGGAAATGGTGTATATGAAACAACCACCAAGGTTCAAAAATAAGGAACACACAAATTACGTTTGTCAATTAAACAAAGCCTTGTATAGGCTCAAGCAAGCATCACAATGCTGGTATGCCAACTTTAGTGAATACCTTTCCTGTTATCATTTTCAACCTATACTTTCATATGCTTTGTTATTCATTTATATAGATAGCATGATAATCATGTTTTTACTTTTATATGTCAATGATATTGTTATCATTGGTAGCAACGCCAAGCTTATGCAAAGCTTTGTAAATAATATCATTGGAGCCTTTGCCGTGAAGGACTTGGGGACTCTTCATTATTTTCTTAGTTTAGAAATTTTTGAAAATAACTCTGGTATGTATATTTCCCAAGTTAACTATGTTGCACGCTTTTGAAACATTTTCATATGCAAAATTGTCAACTAGTAAAGACACCTCTTCTTACAAAATTAAATCAATTCCTTGAAAACAATAGTGGTCCATATATTGATGTTAAACAATTTTGTGCTATAGTTGGGTCACTCAATACCTATGTATCTACCCAGTGAATCTACTCAATCAATATATGCATAGCCCCACTCTTGAGCATTTTTCCTTTTTGAAACAAACATCACGATATATTAAAGGGGCAATTAGTAAAAGCCTCTATTTTACAAGATAAACTATATTGAAATTGTATGCCTTCTATGATGCTAACTAGGGTGATGTATAGACACTCATTGGTCTATTAGCAATATTTGCATCTTCCTTGCAGTGAATTGTGTGTTGAAGTACTAAGAAGCAACTTACTATTTCCTAAACCATGACATAGGTTGAGTATCGTGCTTTGGCCAACTCCTCATCAAAATTAACTGTTATGCGTGGTAACCAAAGAAGCACAGCAGAAATTAAACAAAGGAGTGAGCGATGAGAAAGGAAAGGGGAGAAGAAGATCCCCAAATACACACAACAATGAACACAGATTTTACGTGGTTCACCCCAACATGGGGCTAGTCCACGGATGGAGAGGGAGGGAGCTTCTTTCGTGGAGGCTAGGGTTACAAATCTCTTAACACATACTCTTTGGAAAACCCTAGCCAAGCTTATATAGTGCTTGGGTACTCCAAGAGGATACAAAGACCAAAATGCCTCTTATACTAATTACATTATAAGTGTTGTATTATGTTTTGAATGATACTAATAATGTAATCAGTATAAGGGGCATTTTGGTCCTTTGGAAAACCCAAGCACTATATAAGCTTGGCTAGGGTTTTCCAAAGGGCATGAGTTGTGAGTTTGTAACCTAAGCCTCCATAGAAGAAAACCCTCTCACTCTCCATCCATAGAAGAAAACCCTAAGTTAGGGTGAACCACGTAAAATCCGGTGTGCACTTTGATTGTGTGTTTTGCTTGGCGATCCTCCCCTCTTCCCTTTCTCATCGCTCACTCTTCCGTTTGATTCCGCTATGCTTCTTTAGTTATCCCGCATAACAATAAGTATCATTCAAGACACAATACAACAATCTCCACCTTGTCTTGAATGCTAGCTCCACCTTGACCAAGCCTCTCCATCAGGACCCGCAAGGGGTCAGCTGCAGCCATATATGTTGAGCAAGTCCAAGCAATGCTTGAACTTACTCTCAATCACGCCCTTTGTAAACATATCTATTGGATTGTGCTTAGTGCTGATCTTCAAAATCTTTATTCTGTCTTCACTTCTGAGAAAGTGGTACCTGACATCAATGTGTTTCGTGCGATCATGAAACACATTGTCCTTTGTTAAACAAATGGCACTGAGACTGTCACAGAAAATATCAACTTTGTTAATCTGTACTCCAAAGTCTCCAAGTAGCCCTTTTAACCAAATTCCTTCCTTTGCGGCCTCAGTCATTGCCATGTATTCCGCCTTTGTAGTAGAAAGTGAAATAGTAGGCTGAAGTGTTGACTTCCAACTGACAACTGAGTCTACCACAGTGAAAACATAACCTGTCAAGGATCTCCTCTGATCAACATCACCTGCATAATCGGAATCAGAAAATCCAGCCATGCTGCAGTTCTACTTGACGCCATATATCAACCCTACATCAGGTGTTCCCTTTAAGTATTTGAAAATTCTCTTCACGGCTTGCCAATGCTCCTTGCCAAGATTTGACATATACCTACTGACAACACTAAGAGGATAAGCTAAGTCAGGAAAGGTACATACTATGGCATACATCAAATTGCCAATGGCCTGTGAATAAGGGACATGCTCCATATGCTCCTTCTCTGTTTGAGACTATGGAGACATAGCTGATGACAAACGAAGATTCCTGTCAAAAGGCGTCTCAATGGCTTTACATGAAGCCATACCAAACCTACTAAGAATCTTCTCTATATAACTACGCTAATGGAGAAAGAGTCTTCCTACTTTCCTATCTCTTTGTATCTCTATCCCAAGTAACTTGCCAGCTAGGCCAAGATCTTTCATTTCAAATTCAGATTTCAAGACATTTTTCAAATCTTGTATCACCTTGATATCTTTGGCTGCAATCAAGATATCATCCACATACAAGAGCAAATATACATGTGTGCTATTTTCTAATTGTTTAACATACACACATGAATTATAGCAGCTATGAGCAAAACCAACTTTAGTGATAAAAGTGTCAAACCTTTTATACCACTGTCTGGGAGATTGCTTAAGTCCATACAAGGACTTCTTCAGCTTGCAAACCAGGTCTGATTTCTCCTTGGTAACAAAACCTGTTGGTTGTTCCATCCAAATTTCTTCTTCTAAGTCACCATGCAAGAAAGCTGTCTTCACATCAAGTTGCTCTAACTCCAAGTTCCTTGCAGCCACAATTGCTAGGAGCACTCTAATAGACGTGTGTCTAACTACTGATGCAAAAACATCATTGTAGTCAATACCTTCCTGCTGTGAGTAGCCCTTAGCTACCAGTCTCGCCTTGAACTGCACGCCTTGACTGCCTTGTGTTCCTATCTTTCTTTTGAACACCCA